>PVLC010000822.1:74624-141849 GCA_004027655.1 Graphiurus murinus
CTGGGGATTGAACTCAGGGGCATTCTACCTCCGAGCTATACCCCCAGCCCTATTTTTTATTCTTTATTTTGAAACCGAGTCTCACTAAGTTGCGGAGTGCCTCACTAGGTAGCTGAGGCTGGCCGCGAACCCGGATCCTCCGGTCTCAGCCTCCCGAATGCTGGGATTACAAGCGTGCGCCACCACGCCCGGCTTTGAAATAAAGTTTTTTAAAAGTATTTTCTAAGCTGGGTGTGGTGGCTCACTCTTGTAATCCCAGCATTTGGGAGGCTGAGACCAAAAGATCCGGGTTCTTGGCCAGCCTCAGCTGCCTAGTGAGGCACTCCACAACTTAGTGAGACCCTGTTTCAAAATAAAGAATAAAAAATAGGGCTGGGGGTATAGCTCAGAGGTAGAATGTCCCCAGGTTCCATCCCCAGTACCGCAAAAAAAAAAAAAAAAAAAAAAAATTACTTTCTATTTCAAATGTATATAAGACAGGGTGAATAGTACCCTGATCTCCCTCGCCACGTCTCGTCATCCTTCTGGGACAGCCATTACCACCCTTGTCTCATCCTGTCCCCACCCCATACTCCTCCCCGTAAGTCAGTTTGAATAAAAAAAAAAATCATATTTCATAAATATTTTAGTATGTGTCTTGATAATCCCAGTACTTAGGAAGCTAAGACTGGAGGTTGGCAGGTTTGAGACCAGCCTCAGCAACACAGTGAGACTCTCGGCAACCTAGTAACACCCTGTTTCAAAATAAAAAGGGTGGGGGTACTGAAGGTATAGCTCAGAATAGGTTCAATTCCCAGTACCACATATCCACACAAAAAAAGAGTACAGTACCTAAAATATAGTCTACTTCTAGTTTAAAAAAAAAAAAAAAAAAGACAAAACACTCTGGCACCTGTTATTTTAACTTTATTTCATTTTGTGTTAGACCCTGTTTTATCAGCTGTACTTACACATGTTTTACCATCTTCAAAAATCAGCCCAGTTGTAATAATCAGTGACACCTGCATTTAAAAAGCAATGTTTTTCTTAGTGTAGCATAGAATAATGGTACAAGTTACACTTGATACTACAGAATTATTTTCTTTGAACATATATCTAAGACATTTTCTTTTTTTTTTTTTTTTTTTTTTTGCGGTACTGGGGATTGAACCCAGGGGCATTCTACCTCCGAGCTACACCCCCAGCCCTATTTTTTATTCTTTATTTTGAAACCGAGTCTCACTAAGTTGCAGAGTCCCTCACTACTCACTAGGTAGCTGAGGCTGGCCGCGAACCCGGATCCTCCGGTCTCAGCCTCCCGAATGCTGGGATTACAAGCGTGCGCCACCACACCCGGCTTATCTAAGACATTTTCAAGTCAGAATTTTCTTGCTTTGAGGCCTGAGTAATGAGAGAAAAGGCAGGGGTCAGTAAGCTCAGGTGGAAATAATGTTCTCTAGTCTTGGGTAGGTGGCTGATGTGTCACCTCTGCATGCCTGAACATTTCCTGTGGTTTTTGTTGTAAATCAGTCTCATATTTTTGCTCAGTTAAACCCCATTCCAACCCTTCCCCTCCCAAACACATGAAGAAAATGCAAACTGAGGTCACATTACCTGGCCAGGACAGGTCGGAACAGAAGGTGGTACCTGGCAGGTGCTCACTGCAAATGCCACCAACAGCTTCTCCTGGAAACCTTCCAAAAGTTACAGAATCCAGCCTTTCAGGGATGACCCAGTTTAGCCCCCCACAACCCTCACCCTGCCCCCAGAGCGCTTGGGGAGTCTTTTTGTCACCAAAGAGGCAGGACCCCACTCTCCAGGGCTGCCCCCAGAAAGAATGAGCACCAGACAGTGGCAGGTCCTAGATGTTGTCAGAACTGTCCCATAGGGCTGTGCCTCAATTACTGTGAAGTAAAAGTGGGTGGGGTACCCTGGACCATCAAATGTTTATAAAATCGAGATCATCTTAATACTTCTGCTCACCCACAGCATCTGTGCTGACCCGCTTTGGCTCCTTGTCCATGCCAACACCATTCTCTCATGGCACAGAGGTGGGCCTCAGGGCAGATGCTCAGGCAGCCACTGGCTCCCAGTTTGGCACTTGACTCCAGGATACACGGCCTCCCTGCCCTGATCTTGCGTGCCACTGAGGAACAGCAGAGACATCACTTGGGAGCTGTCATGGGGAATTGGGAGAGGACAGAGCCTTCCAGAGACCACCCAAGTGCTCCAAATGGGCAGGAAGCTGAAATTCACAGTGAGGGGCCTGCTTACACCTCACAGGTGCATCTGAACATTGCTTGGCAATTTTTTGTTTTTTGTCTTTTTTGCTCTTAAATCAGAATGCTTTTCTCTAGCAATTCTCATTACCTAAAAAATGCCTTAATAGCACTTTGCTGCTCGATTTTCTGATCTAAAACGTGTCTTGTGAATCAGCGGTTTTGAGAATAATGAAAATCCTTTTCACATAGAAGCATCTCTGTATAAACATTACTTATTATTTGCTATGTACTCAAGGGAGAGGTTGAAATGAGCTATTTTGGCTTTTGCCAACAGACATCTGATATTAATAATCTCAAGGACATCACTTTCTACGCATTAAGATATTTGTTGCTTTTTGTGCAATGAATGGTACAGGATCGAAGAAAATTGATACTACCGAGAAACCTATAACTGAATTAAGATTGTAGCTGTAAGTTATTGTTAGGATTTTAAATGAGTGTCAATTACCTAATTATCTTTCATTCTAATGTGGTTTCAATAGACCTGAACCCCACTCTCTTTAGTGGGCGATTATAGCCAAGGGTATGTGTTTGGACTAAAGGACCTGAAGTAGCAGAGTCTGAGATTTCTTGGGCTGTCAGATAGCAAAGGGCACTCTGCTCTAAAAAGATAATAAATCATGTCATGTCCTTGCTAACTGATGACAGAGAGTCCCCTGGGTCAGAATTGAGCATCCTTGGATCTCTCTCCTTAGTTTGGTACAAAACTGGATAATCTCTGCAGGCAACAAAAATGGATAATTTCTCAAACTGCCAAAAATAAAATTAGAGTGAGTGGTTTTTAGCCGGTGACTTAAAGTACATATGTATCAGTTTGTGTATGATGAGTGAACAGTGTTTTTTTCTTCTTCAACTTGTCTCTAAATGTGTATGTGCATGTGTATGTGTGTGCACAGACACATTTGGCTTTAATATCAAAAAGTCTGTTTCAATAGGTCTGTTATGAGATAGGCAGATATGCAAATGAGTGATTTTTTAGAATACAGGACCTTGCTTAAAAGCAGCTCACTTTATCTAAGGACATGATAAGAGGTGCAGTTCTTCGGCCTTCCTGGAATTCTGTCATAGAATATAGAAATAATTTTCTTCACTACCTGTGCTTCTCAAAACTGGTGCTCTCATGAGGTTTACCCTGTGCCAATTTGGCAGAGTTCAGAGGAGTCCGGTGGGATGTCTGGTAGGAGGTGCTATTGATGGCCTGTTCTCCAGGGCAGCTGGCTGTGGTCCCAAATCTTTGATTTTTCTGCCTCTCTCATTCTATGATCCCATCCAACGTCACCATTTTGCTCTGAATGTAAGGCCTTTATAAGTCTTTGGAGTGATATGGGTGGACCCTGTATGTGTGTGTGTGTGTTGCAAAATCTCACTGCAGAATGGGTCTTACAGAGCAAGCTGGGTTCAGATCCTAACTTTTTTCAGGCAGATTCCCTTCCCTTTCTAAGCCTCACGTGTTCTTATATGCATTCAGGACCAGTCATTGTGAAAAGCAGATGAATGCATGTCAGCACTTGACACTCTCAGACCTCTTCTACCTTCTTCCCTCTCCTTTCCCCAGTCTCATTTCTCAAAATGTTACATGTACTTGCTGCAGCTGGTTCCCATCCCCCCTACTGTACTCAAGTTGTTCTCAAAGCCACCAGGAGCTCAACAGCTACTAATCCAACAAGCAGTCATGTCCCTGGTCCTTAGCTCCATGGCAGCATTTGATAGAAGTGACTACCGTCTCCCTCTTATGCTCTCTCCTTGTCCAGCCCTGTGTTCTTCCTGCTCTCATCCTACTTCTCTCAGTGCTTGTTTTTTCACCTTTCCTGTTGACCATCTCTCCTAGAGGAGCCCTGATTTGTGAATGCATCTCTTAGCCCTGACCTGCCCAGTATGATCACCGCCAGTGTGGCTATGGGCCACTTGACCTGTGGCCAGTCCAAACTGAAAATGTAAAACACACGCAGTGGATTACAAAGATTTAAAAGCCAAAAAAAATAAAATAAAATAAAATAAAATACCTATAAATAATTTTATATTGATTACATGTGAAAGGATAGTATTTGGGATATATTAGGTGAAATGAAATTAGAATTAATTTCATGTTTCTGTTTGCATCTTTAATATGCTGTTACTTAATGTGAAGTTGTGTGTGTGTGGCTGGTGTGGTGCTTGTGTTGGACAGAGCTGTCTGGGAACAGAGAGCCCAGCCCTGGGGGCTCTTCTGCAGGTGGGACCATCCCTTGCTGGCCAGTCCTCCATCCATGGTGAGGAATTGTTTGTTCATCTACTTGTTCTTTTATTTATTCACTCATGTGTGCCTTCCATGTCAACTGAGTCCCTCAGATGTGCCAGGCCCTGCTGTAGGAATGGAGGATACAAAAATGCCCATATGAGGTACAGTCCAGGATCACATTAATGCTCTGGACTGTTCCAGGTTAAGGGCTTCTTTCTGCTGAACAAGCGTACCACCAGTTCACAGGCCAAGAGTGCCTACATTCCAAACCACAAGCCACACTTGCAACCTCCATTGCTGTACAGGCCATGGCTGCTATGGGGTGAGATTATCAGGAAAGGGCCCATGTAGCCCTTTTAGGAAAGGAACATGGGATCTGGTATAAAATAAACCCACCTTCCAACCTTCTGGAATTTTAAGCCCACTGGTGCCTGGGTGTTCTTAGCAAAATATTCCCCGCCCCACATTGGGTGCTGCAGCTAGGCGGGCAGTGAAACCCATTCCTGGCTGTCAAGCAGCCCTCAGACTGGAAGGGAACAGGATGCTCTCCTGTCACCAAGGCTGCATCTGCAGAGCTCATAGTGAGAAATGCCAGGAAGAGTATCCTGTGCCACTGGATGCTGGCTGCCTCCGGTGGACCTTGAAAGCCTTAGGGTCCTCTTTTAATAGCCAAAGGCCCATCTGTCAGACACAGCAGAGCAGGGCCAGAGGCCTGCCCCACTGTCACCATCCCTTTGGTGCAGGAGCAGCCAGCCCCCGGCCCAGCTGGGGGCTCAGCCTGGGCCCATGGGCAGCACAGGGCTTGAAGGGAGACACACTTCTTACTGACAGTCAGAAATCGAGTATCTCACTGGGGGTTATTTTCCTTGAAATTTTCACATCTCATTTTTAAAAATAAGATTAATACAGGTTCTTGGCCCTTCCCCATTTAAGAGGAAGGTTCCCTTGTGCGATCTGTTATTTTAGAATTCAGTCAGTTTTGGGTACGTTAGGCTTGCGTACCATGGACTGTCAGCCCTGGGTTAGTGTGAGCCAGTGTTTCTCTTTCCCTGCGCTGGCACTTACCTTAGCACCCTGCTAGTTAGTGGGAACACTGGATAACACAGTGACATCTCATTAATGAGTTACCTTCCTACAAAGTCAGCCTTTTGGAAAACTAACAAATTCTACTGTTGTCTTGTGTTTGTAGTCTTTGACCACGGTAGCTCTGTGGGGTCATCCTACCTGCTGCCCCTGCCTGGGGGAAGAAGAAGGGAAGGGCCACCCTTCCATAGGGAGTCTGCAGGGCTTTCTATCTCCACCCTTTGCTGTCCTGGGGGGGAGGGAGGCCAGTCACACCAGGTCCTCACCCCTAGACATACATGGTACACTTACCTGCATTTATACCTCCTGTGTCGTCACCTGCAGCCACCAAATTTCTTGCAAAGAAGTGTGGCTTGTTTTCGCTTGTTGAAAACTTAGATCCTGGCTGGGATCAGACAGAAATTTTGCGTTAGTCATTCTTTGTCCCTTTCATCCTCTTTCCCCTCATTTCCCTTTCACGGTTATATTTTGCCCTCTGTCTTTCTGAAAACACAGAGGGCTACATGAAGTAATATTTTACTTTCCTGTTGGTGCTCTAGCAATTTACCACTGTCTTAGTGGCTTAAAACAGTAGAATTCCATCATCTGACAGTGCTAGCGGTTAGGAACCCAAAATGGACTTACCAGGCTCACATGAGGATGCGTCAAGTCATGTGCCTTTCACAAGTTCCAGCGGAAATCCATTTCTTCTCTTTCTCCAGGCTGCCCACGTTGCCTGGCCTGTGCCCCAACATTGTTCCAACCTCTCTCCTGTTTTCAAATCCCCATCTCTGACCCTCCTGCCTCCTTCTTGTAAGGACCCCTATGATGACATTGAGCCCATCTGGATAATCCAGGACCATCTCCTTGACTCATAGTTCCTAACTTAATCACATCTGCAAAGTCGCTTTCACCATGTACCCTAATGTATTCATGGGATGTGGACATCTTTTTATTTTATTTTATTTTATTTTATTTTTTTGTGGTACTAGGGATTGAACTCAGGGGCATTCTACCTCCGAGCTACACCCCCAGCCCTATTTTTTATTCTTTATTTTGAAACCGGGTCTCACTAAGTTGCAGAGTGCCTCACTAGGTAGCTGAGACTGGCCGCGAACCCGGATCCTCTGGTCTCAGTCTCCCGAATGCTGGGATTACAAGCGTGTGCCACCACTCCCGGCTGGATGTGGACATCTTTAGGGAACCATTATTGTGCCTACTATCCATGCATTCCAGATAGCCTTATTTACTTAAGAAGAGACTAGCAATGGTTACTTTTTGCTTTTGAACTTGGTATAGAAATACCAAGAATCATCCATTAGAGAAGTGAAAAAATATTGGCTTCTCCAAGGAAATAATGGTATCATGTTTAGGAATGCATCCTTTAGGAACATGCATAGCTAAAAGGGAAATTACAATACTTCTTGCTTAAGTATTTTTACAGAGTTATGATACTTAATAACATGGGGTGGTTATGTTCGACAAAAGCTCATGGTTCCACCTTGCTCAGCAGGACCCTGAAGTGATGGAAATGTTCTAGATCTGCCAGCCTCATTTGGCCACTGACCACTTGAAATGTGGCCAGAGTAGCTGCGGAGCTGAATCCTTCAACCTCATTTAATTATAATTACAGTACAGTTAACCATGATAGACAGAGCAGGAGAGGCCAGGGGGTCACTCTCTTCACCTACCTTCACAGGAGGCCTGATGATTCCCGTGCCAGAGAGGGTTGGTGGCCTCTGCACTGGTCCACACAGGCTAGAGCAAGACTTCTTGACCAGGCTTTCTGGGTAGGCCTTAGGAGGCACGAAATAAAATAATTTGTAGTTTTATCTCTGAGGGAAAGAGTAGCTTCAGATTCTCAGAAAGATTCATGACCCAAAAAAGTTAAGTTCCCCCTGCTCCCAAGGAAAACCATATAGAGTATTAGGCAATACAAAATGCCTGAAGCTGTCCTTCCCAACACTATGGGGTTACTCCCCCTTCATTGAGCTGGTTTGTAGGAGCTGAGGATGGAGGGGATCTTTGATTTAGGGGCTTGGCTAAAGCAACCCAAAATGCTGTTAAACAGTTACTGAAAGAGCTTGCACATGCCCACTCTTCCTTGACTAAGGTGGTTTACAAGGCTGCTAAAAGAACCACAGCATCTCAGAGCAGGAGAGGCCAGGGGGTCACTCTCTTCATCTACCTTCACAGGAGGCCTGATGATTCCCGTGCCAGAGAGCATGGCTTTCCATGGAATCCAATAATAAAAATTATTGATATTGTCCAGCACCTACTATTAATAAAAAGTTTCAACCATGCTTTTGTTCTTCCTTCTCCAACCAGGAAGATGTGGTTATCCTTAAGCACATTGGAGAAGGGGAACTGAGGCTCAGGAGGGAAATGGTGTGTCCATGTCCCCAGAGTTAGTGAGTGGCTGAGCCAGAATTCCAAATCAGGGCCGCCCTACTCTGGCATCTTTCTTCATATTCTGGACCCCTTGAAACTTTATTCTTACTCTCACACCTCTATGCCTTGGCTCAGGAGCACTAGACAGGATCCAGGCTTTCATTTGCCGAGGTGCACCTGTACATTGGAATGGCAACTGTTCTCAGAGATTACAGGTGCACCGCTCACAGCCAGATACACTGAGAACTGAGCCTTCTGGCTGCAAAAATCCTTCCTGGCTACCCAGCTCACATGCCGCCCCCTTGTGAAGCAGTTCCTCATCTCCTTGAATTGAATTTACCTTTAGCATTAGGTTTACTTTTTTGAAGTAATACCTTTATATTATTTCTGTGTCATGGTTTGACTGATGTGTTTATCTTTACCAGTACTAGTAAGTTTCAACTGGGCTTGTACATCAGGGTCAGCAGTGGAACTTAAAAAAATTGTTAGATGCCTAGGCTTCATCCCAAATACAGCGAATCTGATTGGGCACACAAATTATGCTCAGAAAAGTGGTTTATACACCTAAATTCTCAGTGAAGACGTTGTCTTCTTCAAGTCTTTTCTATGTATTTGAAGCACTTTTGCAGTTGCTTCATTTTAAATAAAATATTTTCAAGGAGATCATATGAGCATGCCTATAGGATGTCCCAGAATTATAAAACAGGTACAGTACTGGTGGCTCAGGATAAAATTTCCAGTGACTATATCAGACATGGATTCAAAACAGGCAAGCTCTCCCGTTACACAAAGTAAGAGCTAAAATGCAAAACAGTAACCCAAATGTGTTTCAGATAGAAGCAGCATCAAACCTACATTATAATGTATTTATTCTAAGTCAATGATCTCACTTAGACCACACTTAGACCAACAGCAAAAATGAACCAGGACTTAGTAAGTTGCATTCTTACGTGAGTGTAAATTCTAGAATCAGCACAGTTCATGTTTTCAGGAGTGAAGGTCAGGAGAGAAACAGGATGACTTTGTATAATAATAATCAGCATGAAACTAACCTGTTTTCCTTTTCTTTCCTTCTCCACCGGCTGATACCTGACCTACTCCTCTCACTTCAGGATTTGCGCAAGCAGGTAGCACCGCTGCTGAAGAGCTTCCAAGGGGAGGTAAGCCTTTATGTTCCTCTTATATCCTGAGCCACCCTTTATCCTTGCTGTCTTTTTATTTGCATTAGAGCCTTCGTGGCTGCACTGATCCTGCATCGTGCAGATTTTGCATTTTGCAGCAGGATTCTTCCACTGGGTTCTCATTGAAAGCCCTTAAGCCCTTTTGGAAAGAGATGCCATATTCAGGATTGTAAACGGTGCAGTGAGTTCAGGGGACAAGCATGGTTGTGCTTTCATGGTGGACTGAGGTTGTTTAGGCTACCCACAAACCTCCAGTGACTATATCAGACATGGATTCAAAACAGGCAAGCTCTCTCAAGGGAGTCTCTTGTGCCAAGAGCTAGTTTTGGCTACTCCAAGACTAGCTCTCCAAGACGCCTCCCATGAGGAACAGATGGACTGTAGGGAAAGTAGGATTTCACTGGATCCCAAACCCAGAGCATCCGGCAGGAGTTGCTGGAAGTCTGGGCTTGGTGAAGGAAGTGTTTTCTAATGGGTTCTTCCAGAGAAGGGCTGGGCTATCTAGCAGAGAGACCATGGATGGCAAATCACCCGAGACATCCGCCTGGCTACCTGTTAATGAGAATAGCATCCACACAGAGCACTGAGGGTCAAGGCAGGTGACGTGCAAAATCCTTTCCAGCTCTCCTGTAGAGTTACAGTGAATTGTAAAAAATTCACAATTCAGAAATGGTGTTGCAGTGGAGTTATTCTCACCTCCTCAGTGTTGAAAAAATGGAAGTTGTAATATTGCCGTGCTGATAAGGAGACAAAACAAGAATCTTTCAAAACCCTTGAAAGGACCCACATTGGTAGAGTCCTGGGAATTGTGTTTTCTTGCAACTACCTAGGTTGCAAAGGACACAGAAAGCATGTGGAGGGGCAAGGTTAAGGGAAGTAAGTCGGTGGGTTCTGGCTGGAACACAAGTGAAGTACACTCATGCCTTATGCAGACACGCGTCTAGGAAGGCTGGATTTCTGGGCCCAGAGCTCTGGTGTAAGTGGCTGGACTGCCATTTGACAAATCTTCAGCAGACAGATGATAGCATAGGGGAGGAAACAAATGAGGTGTGCTGGGAAGACAGGAGCCAGAGGCTGGGCAGATTCCAGGACGTTCAAGGGATCCAGTAGAATGAAGAGGGCAGCAATGGTTGTGGGTCACTGAAGATTTCAGAAGATAGATTAGTGCCCTCCTTTTTTTTTTTTTTTTTTTTTTTTTTTTAATAATATCCAGCCTCATCCAGCCCCTATGTCCTTGGTGTGGTAAGGCCTAGAGGGATGCCAGTATTCCAGGTCTCTGAGGGCCCCCAGTAGTCTTTTCCTCAGCATTGATCTCCCAGGCCTCACTCAATGAGTAAAACTGTTATCTGACTCCTACCAGGAGGATTTCTGTCACAAAAAAGCCCAGTGGGTCTTTTGTGTGTTCCCATGTTTTTCTTTCCTTTTTTTTTTTTTTTTTCTTTTTTCTTTTTTGCAGTACTGGGGATTGAACCCAGGGACATTCTACCTCCGAGCTACACCCCCAGTCCTATTTTTTATTCTTTATTTTGAAACAGGGTCTCACTAAGTTGTGGAGGGCCTCACTAAGTAGCTGAGGCTGACCTTGAACCCGAATCCCCTGGTCTCAGCCTCCCAAGTACTGGGATTACAAGCGTGCGCCACCACACCCGGCTTTTTCTTTCCTTTTGAAAATTTTTAAAGCTACATAAGAGTAGAAAACTTAGTACAAACTGAGCGTGGGGGCACACACCTGTAATCCCAATACTTGGGAGGCTGAGACTAGAGGATCACAGGTTTGAGGCCAGCCTGAGTAACTTAGCAAGACCCTCAGCAATTTAGTGAGACCCTGTTTCAAAATTAAAAAATAAAAAGGGCTGGTGGTCTAGCTCAGACATAGAATGCCCCTGGGTTCAATTGAAGGAAGGGTGGAAAGAAGAGGAGAGAGGGGGAGAGGAAGAGGAAGGAAGGCTGGCTTAGTACAGTGAACACCTATATAGCACCTTTACCCAAATTCCCACTTGTTGGCATTTGGCCACATCTGCTCTCTCACCCCATCTTTCAAGTTATCTCATATTCATACACAATCATATTTCTCTAATTATCTCAAGATGTCCCTTAAACTGCCCTCACTCCCCTCACCCCTGCCCCATGGGGTCCAGTCAGGTTCACATATTGCATTTAGATTTGGTAACACACACACACACACACACACACACACACACACACACACACACACATATCTTTAGTCTGTTTTGATATAGAATGTCCTCTTCATCTCCCTTACCTTTATTTTATTACATTAATTTTTGTGGGAGAAGAATCTTAAGTCATTATCTTACAGATTAGCCCACATTCTCCATGGAGTTGGCTTTGATTTGGTTTTGGATATATGGCTTTGAATATATCCATGTAAACCATGGATATATTAAATTTGAAATGCCTCAACCAGGTGTGTTAGCACATACCTATAATCCCAGTACTTGGGAGGCTGAGACAGAAAGATTGGAGGTTCACAACTAGCCTCAGCAACTTAACAGCCCTCCACAAGTGAGTGAGACCCTGTTTCCAAATAAAAAAATAAAAGGGGTAGGAGTATAGCTTGGAGGTAGAACACTCCTAGGATCAATCCCCAGTAACACACACACACACACACACACACACACACACACAGTTGAAATGCCTCAAGAGGCTGGAGATGTGTGTCAGTGGTAGAGCAGTTGCCTAGCATGTGAAGGCCCTGGGTTCAATCCCCCCAGCATTGGGGGTGGGAGGAGGGAGGGAATGCCAAAGAGACATCTAAGCATCCCATTTGCCTACTTTTAAAAGTCTATTTAAAAGGTAAAATTTGGAAGAATGACCATTTTGATGATATTTATTCTGCCTATCCAAGAGCATGGGAGATCTTTCCATCTTCTAAAGTCTTCTTTGATTTCTTTTTTTCAAAGTTTTATAAATTTCCTAAGTGGTTGCACTAATTTGCAATCCCACCAACAATGTATTAGGGTTCCCACTTCTCCACCCCTCGCCAGCATTTGTTGTTGTTTATGTTTTTTATGATTGCTATTCTGATTGGAGTTAGGTGAAATCTCAAGGTAGTTTTGATTTGCATCTCTCTGATTGCTAATGATGTAGAACATTTCCTCATATATTTATTGGCCATTTGTATAAGTCTTTTACCTCCTTGATTAGTTTTATTCCTAAGTATTTTATTTGGGGGGGGGTGGATATTGTGAGTGGAAGTGTTTTCTAGATTTCTTTTTCAGCAGGTTTATGGTTGGCATACAGAAAAGCTTCTGATTTTTTAAGATTAATTTTGTATCCAGACAATTTGTTGATCAGTTGTATAAGCCTTTTGGTTGAGTTTGTTGTATCTTCTAAGTATAGTATCGTGTCATCTGCAAATAGGGACAGTTTAGTTCTTCCCTTCCAATTTGCACTCCTTTGATTTCCTTCTCTTGCCTTATTGCTCTGGCTAGAGTCTCAAGTATGTATATTGAAAAGAAGTGGTGATAATGGACATCCTTGTCTTATTCCTGTTTTTAGTGAAAACTCTCACAGTTTTCCCCCATTTAATATGATGTTGGCTTTGGGCCTTTTGTATAAAAAAATTGAAAGGTAAAATTTATCACCATTAATATTTATCAAACCTCAGATAATTGCTGTATCTTTAAAAATAAATTGCATTGTGTATACTTAAGGTATACAACATGATGTTATGAGATACATGTAGATCTTAAAACAGTTACTATAATGCAGCTAATTAATATACCCCTCATCTCACGTGGTTATGCCTTTATTTGTGGCAAGAACAACTAAAATCTCCATTAGTAAAAAAACTCTTAATACAGTACAATTTGTTAGTCAGTCTTTACATTGCACATGAGCTCTGTAAACTTGTTCATCCAACATACTTGCTATGTAGCCTCTGACCTACACCTCTCCATTTCCTGCTGCCTCCCAAATTGCTATACTAATATTAAATGAATAATTTAATGTTTGTATTAAATGACTTTTAGTAGGAGGTGTGCAGTGCTGTTTGCTCTGGAAGGATGAGCATGCAGGGCAGAGGATCACTACAGAGGGGCCATGGGATGGGGGCAAGCTCAGTTAAGGGCATTCTGGCTGGGCCTGGAGGGTGTGTTATTTTCAAGTCTCCTCCTCTAATCAGAGGCTCACTCTTATAACCCTCATTGGAGTCTGCCAAGCATGGTTTTGTTTCCCACGAGATCCTTTGAGCTTATCCCAAGTTGCTTCATTACTCCTATAAAAACACTGTGAAAAATCTTCTTTGCCCAGAATTTGTTCTTGTCTTTGTTTTGTTTTTGTTATTATCGTGCTGGAAATGGAACCCAGGACCTTGTACATGCTAAGCAAGCACTCTGCCACTGAGCTATACCCCAGCCCTGCTCCAGTATTTATATAGATTATTTCCTCCCTTGAGTCCTCTGAAAGAGAATACAAAACAAAAGCATTAGAAGATCTTTTCAGACAGCAAGAAATTCTCTTGGTCATCAGAATCCCTGCAAGTACATGTGTTTGGAGAAATAGTGTGAGGGGACCATTATCCTGCCTGGGGCCTCTTATTCTTCATCGGTGTGATATTCATGAGGTTCTCAGTTAGGGTCTAGACACCTTCCTCTCCGTGGTCCCAGAGACACTGCCTCATGCAACAGCTGCTTACCTTCCTAGACTCCTCTCACTGCTCACCACCTGTCACTCCATATACCAGCCTTCCTGATTTCCTGCTAGACCCCTAAATACACCCAGTTCTTTCACTTGCCTCCAGGCCTCTGCACAAACTGACCTGCTTTCTGAAACACTCCTCCCTTCCATCCACAGTATCTGGCTCACTTCTGCCTGGGCATCTCTTCCCCTCACCCCAATTGATAGGTTGGGTTATGCAGGAGTCCCTCTACTGTGTGTCATGTGCTGCTGAGATGAAAGAGAATCCCATAAGATGTGCTTGGAAATACCTTTAGAAGAAGCCAGCAAATAACTGTTGTCTTTGATTGAAAAATTTTGAAATTTTTGTAATCATAACAATTAGATGTAATTATTATAGCTAAGTCTTCAAATTTAACTCACACTGAAATTAGATTGATTGATTGCTACACCTAATTTTCTGTTTCACAAGCCCAGCCAATTGATTAAATGTTCAATCCAATTTAAAGCATATTCTAGTCTAACAGTAATTTAAATAGCCCCTTGAGTAAAGTAATACTCACACCCTCTAGAAAATGCTGAGTCTCTCAAACCACATCCCCTTCTCCCTTCTCTCCCTGTGACAGAAGGTCAAGGGCTGGGAAGCTGGTTTAGGCAGCCTTAGTAGAGGACCTGGGTACTTAAACCAAGTGTTTTCAGGGGAGAAAAGTCCTCTTAAGAAATAATTCAAGTGCATATATTATAGGGGAAAGAAAAGACTGAGAACCTTAGCTAAGCAGCAGCTTTAGGAAAATATGACCGAATACAGAAATAATAAATATAATTAGTTATAATTATTAATAATAGATCTAAGACCAGAAATGCATGAAAAAGAAAAGGCCTGAGAGAGAATCATACTAAAAGTTGGTTCTCTGGAAAAACTTGGACACTTGACAAACTACTTTATAATCAAGGGAAAAAAATAATATTTGGAATTAAAGTCAGGATAACATTGCAGCTGCAGCAGAAATTAAAAAGATGATAAAAGAATTTTAAAAGATGATAAAAGCAATTTTATTCCAATAAATTTTAAAACTTAGACAAAAAGGACCATTTCCTAGAATACTGTGGCCACCAAAACTGATTAAAGAAAAAGTAGAAAACTAGAATAGCCTTATCACTATTATAGAAATATTCCCACAAAGTCTAGACAGCTTTCTGGGAGAGTTCTATCAATCAATCATGGAGCAGATAGTTCTAGTCTTCTGCAAACCCCTTTAAGAAATAGAAGAGAAAATACTTCCTAACTCATTTTATGAGGCTAATACAACCTCGATGCCAAAACTAAACAAGAACAGTTCAAGAAAGGAAAATAAAAATCAGTCTTACTTATGAATAGATATGCAGTAGTCATTAAAAAGGTTAAGTTGACTCTACCACACTTGGTATATCCCAAGAATGCTGTTTGGTTTAACATTAGAAAACTATTAATGTTAGTTCACATCATTAGTAGATTAAAGGAGAAAAATTACAATTTCAATAGTTATAGGAAAAGAATTGAACAAAAATTCATTCATGAGCAGGACACAGTGACAAATATCTGTTCTATAATCCCAGTACCTGGGAGGCTGAGATAGGAGGATCTAGGTTCGCAGCCAGCCTCAGCTACTTAGTAAGGCCCTCTGCAACTTAGTGAGACCCTGTTTCAAAATAAAGAATAAAAAATAGGGCTGGGGAGTGTAGCTCAGAGGTAGAATGCCCCTGAGTCCAATTCCCATTACTGCAATAGATATCATAGAAAGTTAAGGAAAAGAAAGTATAAGCATTGTAACACAAGAAATAAAACTGCCATTTTTTTTTAGTAACCTCAATTATTTAACAAGGTTGCTAGATATAAAATCAATATACAAAAGTAATTACTTACCTCTACATCAGCAGCAAACCAAAAATATAGTTTTTAAAAGGATACCACTGGAGATGGCAGCAATAACAGAAAAGATACCTAGAAATAAATATAACAGTGCATCAGAATTCTTCCTGAAGAAAAATAAGACATTTATATTGAAGGATATTAAAGATTTAAGGGGAAGAATCAGGTATTCAAGGATAGAATTTCTCACTATTATTCAAAAGGTTGGTTTTCTCCAAATTAATATATAGTTGTCATTGTAGTTATAATCAAAATCCCAACAGGATTTATGAAACAGGATTTTATGAAACTTGAAATGCTGAATTTAGAATTTCTAGATATTCAAGAGCAAATGGTGAGTAAAAGTGAAGATAATATTGAGTAAACACAAAACGGAGGGTTTGCCCTTGTAGGTTGCCAAAGCTACAGTAATTGGCACAAAGATAGACAAATACACCAATGGAACATGATAAAGAAACCAGAAATTGACCCATGCATATGTAGAGAAGCCAGATATATTGCAAAGATGACATTACAGATCAGCAAGGAAAGGAGGACTTTTCAATCCATAGGTCTCTAATAATTGATTAATCTGTATGGAATTAAATAAATTGGATCCTACCTCACACCATATGCAAACACAAATTATAGGTAGACTTAAGATCCAAGCACAGTGGCACTGTCTTAGGAGGCTTAGACAGGAGAATCGCAGGCTCAAGACCAAAGCAAAGTAATGCGTTAAACCTTGGAGAAGAGAATACAGAATATGATGACTGTGGGTTGGGTAGGATTTCTTAATCAAAACACCACAAAGGAAGAAATTGTTGTGATTAACTAACTACATTACATTTTTAGAGTAAGAGCTTTTTTTCATGGAAAGAGACTCAATGAAAGTGTGAAAAGGTGAGTGGTTGGATCCATTGTACCTTGGTGTAAACTAGAAAAAGTTGCCACCTTTCTCATGACAGTTTACACCATCTGAAGGAAACCTGGCATGATAATGATTCAGATTTATGAGTCTTGACCATGATAAAGGCCCTGATGCTATAATGTGCTTGGTGCCTCTGGAGGTTGCACTGGTGCACTGTTGTGGGGGGGTTAGAATTGCCCACAAGCTACAAACCAGGAGGAGTTAGTGGTCACACTCATAATTAATAAAAGGTTAATGTTCACAAAATATTAAAAACTCTTGCATATCAAGAAAAAGCAAATGCCACAGTGATAAAATGAGCAGCAATCATAAACATCATTCTCAGAAAAGAAAATTGGAATGATCAATGGATAATCAGGAGAACACAAATTAAAATAATTCACACGTAAACTATTCACATCTATTAGGTTGGCCACAATTAAAAGTCAAGATAGAAGTATAAGCTGGCTTAACCTTTTGGAAAACCAATTTGACATGGGGTAAGAAAATGAGATAGGCATATACCTTGACAGAGTAATTTAATTCCTAAGTATAGATTCAAAATAAACAAATGTGTATGCCCCAGAAAACAAGCTCAAGGATTTTGAAAATAATAAGTGGAAAAAACTCAAATCACCCCTGTCAGAAAAGTCTCAAGAGAAAAACATGCAAATTTATTTTATGAAAGTCTCATGTGACTCAAGAGTCTTCAAAAATTAAGACCCAAGATACTCATGCAATGGAATGCAGTATACCAGGAATAAGTGAGTGAAATTCAAAAATGTGCAGAAGCAAAGTCTTGAGATATTCTCATTCATAAGTATTTAATTTTCTATTCTTTATCTTTTGTATATTTGAAATATTTGTTTCAAAAATGAAATGATTGTATTTATAAAGCAATGGCTGTGTGGTTCTTTTTTTGCATGTCCAGAACTAAATAATACTGTCTCCTTTCTCTTTGCATGTCAACCATGATCAGTTTTAATCTCCCAGGAAAATGAATGCTTTAGGTGAGGCCATGTACTTAAACAGGTTGAAAGGGAAAGCACATTCCCAATAGTGTTCAAAACAACACTTTACTCAAGTACCATGTGTGGGCCTTATAGGGCAAAAAAGGTAGTATCTTTTCTTGTTCTATCACTGGGATCATTGCTGAGGCCCCTATAACAACACAAGATAATGAGAGAAAAGTTTGCAAATGTATTTAAAGAAAGTTTTCCTTTAGAAATGAAGACGCAAAGAAACAAAGGAAAACTTGTGTTTTCATGGATGGTCATGCAAAAGTGTGGGCGGAGGGCAAAGGCCTGATCTAATGGTGACTAACTGAAAGGACGCAGGAAGGCCTGGTGTCCAGATTTTCCCCTGTGTCATTGTATGACATTCCTTTCCTCTGAGTACAGGACAGGGCTCCTGTCATATGAGGGTCTGTGGGGGAGATGTCAGAGGGACCTTCCCACTTCTGCTGCTTAACATCCAAAGTGCCCTGTTTGGGGGTAGCGTTTCCTGAACCCTGACAGACACTCAACAAGTCCAACCGCTGTGCTGGGTTGTTACACACACATGCTTTCCCACTCCTCGTGGCTTCTGGGAATTAGCTGTGGCTTTCACCTTCCTGTCTCCAGATTCCAAAGCTGTAGCCATCTCCCATGGGTGGAGGAAGCACCCTTTCCCCAGCCACTGGATGTGCTCTGGAGTCCATCTTCTCCTGCTTTCCCAGGAGCCACCATGCTCCCATTATCTCTTCTCCTACATCTTGGGTCTCCGCTAGTTTATAGATTGTTCTCATTGCCATTCATGCACGCTCTTGTATGTTCCATCTTGGAAAAGACAGAAAACCTCTTCCTTCCACCAGCCTCTGACTCCTTCAAAGAGCTGTCACCAGTCATTCTTCCTACCTGGAGTCCACCCCACTCTCGCATGGCCCTGAGGTCCTTGGCCCTCTTCCTTCAGCAGCTCAGAGCCCTCTTGACATCCTGTGACATTATACTTCTTCCTGTCACTTCTCTAGCTACTTACTTCTTGTTTCCTTGAACAATTCCTTCTTTTCAGGCAGACCTCGGAGTAAACAGCATTCTCCACTCTCTGGTCTCTCAGTATGTATCCATGTGCTGAGTATACAAGTGCCTGCCTGACCGTCTTCTTTTTGAGTTCCAGGCTTACACGGGACTGTCTCTGTAATATGCATTCTTACACATTCCAGAGGAAAGAACTCTACACTTCCAGCCACATCCTTCGTCCCAGCTTCCACACCTGTTCAAATCCCCTCCATTCTTCTCCAGAAGTAACTCACAGTTATTTTGCCTACCTGTTTTGCCTACTCTGAAAATCTAGGAACCCTCAGGATTCCCTTATCCATCATTTCTCCTCTGTCTACCCTCCAAAGTGTATCTCAGATCCATCCAGTTCTTCGCATCCCTGCCCCTTGCACCCAGGTCCAAAGCCATGTCATCCCTGAGACCCTTGCACTGGCTTCCTAACTGGGCTGCTGGTTGTAACTCCTCCCCACCCACCCTGTAGCAGGTTGGTTCCTTGCTTACAGTCTTCTAGTGGCTTCCTGGTGCCTTGAAGGCAAACACAGAACCTCAACAGAGACCTTTGGGGTACCCTGGCCTGGCCACCACCTGCCTCCCAGGCCCAGCACTACTCCTGCTTCAGGGCCCCTGGTTCAGGCTCTGAGGAGCTTCTGGCATGTGTCTGTCCACCCAGCTCCCTGCCTAGCTCTCCTACTCGCCCTTCAGAACTCAATCCAAATGTCATGTGCTCAGAGCTCTTCTCTACCTGTCCATCTAAGTGAATAGGTTTATTTCTCCTGTAGTTCCCTCTTCTTTGGCTTCATAGTACTTTTCTTGTTGTATTTGGGTGTGCATGCAGTCTCCTGTGTCTGTTGATGTCCTTTATACCCAGTGCCCAACACTCAGCATGTGTCCAGTGTGTGGGTGAATGGATAGAAGTGTCATCCTCGTTAACAGATAAAGAAACTAGGCCCAGCGAGGTGTGGTAGCACATGCCTGTAATCATAGTACTTGGGAGGCTAAGACAGGAGGATCCATTTCAAAGCCAGTCTCATCAACTCAGTGAGGCTCTCAGCAGTTTAGTGAGACCTTGTTTCAAAATAAATAAATAATATATATAGCTGGGAATCTAGCTCAGGGGTAGAACCCCCCCTCCCCCGGGTTGAATTCCCAATACCGTGTTGTGGGTGGGTTGAGGAGGGGGGAAAAGAGAGAGGAAAGAAGAAAACAGGCCTAGTCAGCATGGTGGCGCATGCCTATAATCCCAGTACTTGGAGGTTGAGACAGGAGGATTACAGGTTCACAGACAGCCTCAGCAATGTTGTGAGATTCTCAGAAACCTATTGAGACCCTGTTTCAAAACAAACAAACAAAAAGGGCTGGGGGTATAGCTCAGAGGTAGAATGCCCCTGGGTTTATCCCTACTACCACAAAAGAAAACTAAGCTTGAGAGAAGGGAAGTCACCCAAAGTCACACAGGTAGTGTTGACAGGACTGAGCCTGGGGCTCTATGACCCCACTATGTGTTCCCTAACACTGATTCACTCTCTGAGGCTGCTGGGGCAGGGAGGTGATGCCACCTCCACGTCTCTAGGAGGAGCAGGCCCAGGTTAACTGCTGACTGTGATTGCATCCCTGTATCACCTGCTGACGTGGCCCACAGATGACCAAGGAATGATCTAGAATTTCTCCTGGCACCGAGGTCTGTATTACGCATAGAGCTTTGATGATACTCAGCACTGCACCAGGCTGTAGTCTCTGATGCTGAGTTTTACTCTCTGGCAGTCATTCATTTGTTCCTTCAGTAAAACCTATGTGAACCTAGTACTTCCAGCTATGGGCCAAATAGGAGCTAAGAATGTAGCAGTGAATATAGTCAAAGTCCCTGCTGTTCTAATGAAGGGAAACAGGTACAGACCCAAAGGCAGTGTCAGCTAGTGACAGTCCTGTGAGGGAGATGAGCACAGTCATGGGACGCGAGAAGAGAGGGTGCTTCCACAGATGTCACCATGAAGGCCTGTCTGAGGAGGGGACACCTGAGGAAAGGCCTTGCTGTGAGCTGCTTAGAGAGTGTAGGCAGAGGGGAGCGCATGCTCAGGGAGAGCAAGCAAGGCCTGGGTCTCACAGGCTATGACAGTGTGCTACTTTGACAGGGTGTGTTCCAAAAGAGGATTCTGTGTGCAGCAGAAAACAAAGACCCTGTGTGCATTTGCAGGACGTTTTCATAGATTTTAATCAAATAATAGGTGAAATGAAGTTGAGTAAATATTTGATGAATTAGTTAAAAGTGACTGAAAATTTCCAGTGTGTCCCTGCAGCCCAAATCTGTTGAGCTCTACCATATTTAAGCATTTAGATCGAAAGGCCATTTAAATAAAGCCAGAGTATCTAGGTGGCTTATTCTAAAGAGCATTTCACAGGGAGTCAGACCACCTAGGAGACCTGGGAGCCAGCCCAGGCACTGCTGTGCCCTGTCTCTGGCTTGGGTGCTCCTGAGGCCTCCTCTTACCTGGCTTTGCACTTCTATGAAGTGAGTGGCAGGCTGAGCAAGACAATATGCACAGACAGATCCTTCTAGCTCTGAAATCCAGGGTGATGTGATGGACAAGTGCTTGGGTTGATGTCATCCCCAGAACAGAAGAGGATGTTTTCTAGCACTTCTGATCTGCTCAAAAACTGGATGAGCTGCATTGAAGATAGTGGGGTTTCCTGCTACCTTGAAGTTCATGTAAGGACCTGATGACCACTTCTCAGGGATGCACTGTCAGTTCTTACCCACTCCTTAGGACCCATCCCAAAGCCAGTTCCCCTAAGATGTCCCCAAGAACCCAGCCAACAACCAACTCCTCCTTGCTGATCTCTGGTTGGGCTTCACGAGCAGCTGTCTTTCAATTTTGAACCTGAGACATTCCACCTTTTTAGTTTACTCATTGAGGTAAAGTTTAACTTGTATATTAAGCCGTGTGTGTGTGTGTATGTGTGTGTGTGTGATGTGTGTGTGTGTGTGTGTGTGTGTGTGTGTGTGTGTTAGCACATTTATGTCCCCATTATGCCTATACTAAGCAGGTACTGAGTAAAGTCTCACAGGCAAGATGGCATTAGAGAAAGTTGGACCAAATTGAGGGTTCCTAAAGCCAGGCCTCCCATGGTGTTGCACTGACTACAGGAGGATCACCTGCCTATTTCCAGAAATAGAGCACCCCTGCCACCTAAGAATATGATTTAGCAAGCCTGGAATGGGACCTCTGAATATGAATTTTACAGAATCCACCTCTGAATCTCATGCAACACTAGTTGTATGAACCACTGGACTAGGTTACTTTGAAAGGCTCTTTCTACAAGGAAAGTTCTGGTTCTGTGCCTCCTCAAGCTCTCCCTGATATGTGGGGGGGGGGGGGGGGGGGGGGGGGGGGGGGGGGGGGGGTAGGGGGGAGGGTAGCTAGGGATTGAAACCGGAACCAAAAGTGTTCTACCTCTAAGATATACCCCCAACTGTATTTTATTTTTTATTTTGAAACAGGGTAGGTTCTCAGTAAGTTGCTAAGGGCCTCATTAAGTTGTTGAGACTGGCCTCAAACCTATGATCCTCCTGTTTCAGTCTCCCAGGTACAGGGATTACAGGCTTGTGCCACCACATCCAGTTCCTGATTTGGTTGTAAAGTATATTTCCAGCTTTTAAAGTACTGGGTTTTTGCTCTGGCCAGCCTAGTCTCATTATGTCACCTAAACATATCTTCTGGTTCTCTGTCTCTGACCCTTCCCTCTGTTGCTGTAATCTTTTGTTCTGCCTCACCTGTAAAAGTAATTTCTGTCATTTAAGGCCTAACCCAAAAGGCCTTAAATGACATTCATTCATTTTCCTGACAATCTCAGTCTGTTTCTAATTTTTCCCCTCTTCACACTCCCCAGCTTTATTGATGTTTAGTTGACAAATACAAATTGTATATATTTACTGTATACAGTATAGTGTTTTGCTACTCATATGCATTATGAAATGATTCCTATGACCAGTCTAATTAATATACCCATTCCCTCACATAGTTATGCTTTGTGTATATGCATGATAGAACATTTAAGATGTACCTCTTAGATGATGTCATGCATATAGTACATCGTTATTAACTATAGTCACCTTACATCTCCAGTTGTTATACCTTTAATCAGTGGCTCTTTAGCCCCACCCCAGCCCCTGGCATCTACCATCTACTTCCTGCTTCTATGAATTTGACTTTTTCAGAGTCTACATATAAGAGGGATATGCAATATTTGTCTTTTAATGCCTGGCTTATTTCACTTATAAAATGTCTTCTAAGTTTATCTGTGCTATTACAAATGACAGGATTTCCTTCTTTTAAGACTGAATGATATTACATTGAATGTATATGCCACAATTTTTTTTGGTACTAGGTATTGAACCTTGGGGCATTCTACCTCCAAGCTACATTCCCAGTACTTTGTATTTATCTATTCTTTTTGAAATAGGATCTTGCTAAATTACCGAGGACCTCACTAAGTTGCTAAGGCTGGCCTTGAATCTGTCATCCTCCTGTCTCAGTCTCCCAAGAAGTTAGATCATAGGCTTACATCACTGCACCTGGCTCATATATTCTTTATCGATTCATTTGTCCTTGGACATTTGGGTGGCTTTGTGCCTTTGTCAATGATGCTATGGTGAAATAGGAGTGCCGACATCTCTTCAAGGTCCTGATTTCTGAATCTTTTGGACATGTATCCAGTTTGGGGATTGTGGGATTGTATGGGAGTTCTGCTTTTAACTTTTTGACCAACTTCCACACTATTTGCAGTAATGGCTATACCAATTTATACTTCACCAACATTATGTTAAGGGTTCACTTCTCTCCATATCCTGGCCAGCACTTATCTTTTTTTACTATCGCCACTGAAACACGTTTGAGCTGTTGTCTTATTGTTTCTGTTTGCATCATCCTGATGATTGGTGGTAGTGAGCATTTTTTCGTGTACCTGTTGGCCATTTGGATGCCTTCTGTTGGAAAATGTCTATTCAGGTTGTTTACTCATTTTTAAATCAGATTAGTTGTCTTTTTGTTGTGAAGTTGTTAATATTTTGCTCTTGATGGCTGTTCTTTACCAGATTCTCACTGCCTGGAGGGCTATGTCTCACCTAAGATTCCACAGCACCTTCTTTGACTAATTGAGGTGGCTCAGTGCAGTTTTCTTAGCCTTACTCTTGCCTTCTTCCCATTATTAAGTCCTTACTGAGTGCAGCATGTGAGACTCTACACCAGGTTCTCAGAGACCCACAAGAAAAAAAAGGACTGGTTCTCTACCCAGACATTAGACCATCTACAAATTTGGACCTGATGGGCTTTCTCTGGAGTGTACCCTGAGGACAGGCTGGCTAGTTCTAGCCGCAGGACATGGGGAGGCATCACAAGGACCCCAACATAGCCTGCTGTCTCGGCCCTTTTTGGGGCATTTCTCACCCAGCACAACCATCCTTGGGCTCTGGAGCCTTCTGCAGTAGCAGAGGTGGCGGCAGTGGCGGCTGTGGTGGTCAGGATGGAGATGGGATGTTGCATTTTAATTATCTCCGAGTGAAACTCCACGGCCTGAGGAGCACAGTGTCTTCCCAAAGGTTGGCTCGGTGATGGCTCAATTAGAGGAGCAGCAGGACTGTGGTGCAGTGGGCAGGCCAGCTTCATAATTGAAAGCACATTTGCTCCTCCGAAGCTGCAGCTGGTTTGGTTCTGCTCATGCAGAAAGGGATATAACCTTGCATAACATAGGAAATGAACGGTTGAGAGAGAAGCCAAATTCAATTTCAGTCAGATATGTTGAGGCCGAGCTCATGATCTATGGGAGCCAGGGCAGGAGCGGCGTGCATGTGGAAAGGCGCGCACTCAGCAGTCTATTAATCACGGCCGCCCGCCTGGCGCTGCAGCCCTGCGCGCCGGGGGCCACTGCGCCCGCGCGCTCCTCCACGGGGCTGGAGAGCAGCCAAGCACTCCAGAAGTTAACCTCTTAAAGACCCGGAGCTGCTTTCTGTTGAATAAATGTAATTTTGTGGTCAGAAATAAATGCTTGTGATGTAGCAGGAGCTTTGAAAACAACAGTGGGCCAAAGCTATTACAAATTGCTCTGTGTTGGGGAAGTCAACAGCAGACATCAAAATTCCACGTGTACGGCAAATTGATTTCGGCCCAGAGCTCTGCAGCTATTCAATAAAAGTCCTATTAAACCATTGTATGTAATGAACAATCCAGAGCAAATCTAATATTTTCAGTGGATAATTATTTTTAACATCCTCTTGGTAACCGTCAGTAGATTTCTTGGATGTTTACAACATAGACCCAAGTGGGGTGAGCCTTGCCAGCTGTCATTTGGCCTCCCAGCCTGGGACCCACCCTTGCAGCCGCCAGCTGCCTGGATGGCTCCCTGTGACTGCAGTTCAGTGACAGAACCCAACTCAGCTCAGGCCCACCTGCTGGGGCAGGGGGTGGATTTCTGTTGTCTCTCAATGCCAGGAGCACATTAAGTACCTGGGAAATGTTTATTGAATTGGCCTGAACTGGTTGAAATGGACAAACGTGAAGCCCAGAAAGCTCTAGAATGACTGAGGAAAATGATGTCTTGGCCAAGTTCCCTCTGAACCTGAGGCTGCAGAGACTGGGGAGTCACAATAAGGAAATTGAGATCTTGTGAGATATAGGGACTGATGCCAGCTCCCAGAGGGAACCAGGGCAAACCTGGCACCTCAGGAAGCCCCAGGACTTGCCTGTTTCACTTCTGCTCTTAATGGCTTGTGAAACTGATTCTTCATCACCAACTAGGTGACCTCACTGCCAGCTGAGTAGGGCTCCCCTGGACACCACACTGATTGGTTCATGGTAGGACTCTGGTCCTGTTGCACTGAATTGCAATACTTTATGTCATGTCCCCTCTGGACCATGAGCTTCTTGAGGAGAGGGTCTTCCCATTCATTCTTTGATTCAGTACTGGTTTACTAAACATGTGTGTGCCAAGGTGAACCAGAACTAGCCCTGGTGTGTGGTGCCAGGCACATTAATGTGGATGCTGCTTTTGTGGAACTTAACAGTTTGGCAGGATCTGTATACTGTGTGGCACAGTTCTTGGCACATGAAGGTCCTCAGTAAATGACAGATGGAAAGATGGATAGAAAGAGGGACGATAGGTGGATAGATGGGGGGTGGATGATAGGAAGAAAGATGATAGGTGTATGGATAGAGGGATCAATGGTCAAATAAATGGATGAATGAGGATAGAGGGATGGTGAATGATTGGATGGGTGGGTGTATGTTTCAATAGATAAATGGATGAAAGGGGATTGATAGGTGGGTGGTGGGTGGAGGGAGCTATGGGATGAGAGTATGGGGATGTGTAGGATGGATGGATTGGATAGAACAATGGATAGATGGACATACAGATGGACAGAGTTAACATCCTACTATATAAATCAAAACATTACTTGTTGATTACAAAAAAAATCTTTATGTTCTGTCTGCTTTTATTCCTCACTGAGGAGAACACTGAGCCTAGAGTTTTAGGGCCTGACTTGCCCCTGGCCTTGACCTTCTCCAAGTCAGCTGACCTCTCAGAGTCTCTGTGACCTCATATGAGGAACATGATGGGCTGGGGGAATAGATTTGCATGAGGATCAGAATTAGTATTTATGGGTAAGAATTAACTCCTAATAGGGTTTTTTTTCCCTGGACTAAAATTACTCAACTTGTAATGTCCAGTCATATAGTTACTTGAATATCATGGAATTTAAATTATTAGGATATTTTATTTTTTACAGATCTCTCTTCCCTTGGAAAAACTCAGCCTGGATGTTAATTAGGTTTTACTAATGTTCCATCGATGTAATGCAGTAATTCCTTAAATGAAAACGACACCAAGGACCACATGGCCCAAAGAGGGGCCAGGTCCGCACGTGTGAATCTGAGAAGGAAGCATGAGGGGGCCCTGAGAAGTCCTGCTGTTTGGACCACCACGACCACCAGTCTTTGCCCAATCCCACCACTGCCACTCCCTTGCCTAGTGATTATTCACATGGTACTGTACATCTACAAACATCTACATGTTTCCATCCTCTTACACAGCCCCCACACCACCCTGTGCTGGGGCCTGGGGGCTCATCCCCAGCCACAGCAACCTGGCAGAAGGGTAAGAGAGTGCTTGGGGCCTGCAGGTGCCATTCATGGCCCCCACTGTGGGCTGTGGGTCCTCCTCCCCTCCTCCATGTCCTGATCCAGTCCTGGCATCTCACCTCCCTAGAGCTTTGTCATGTCCAGCCAAATTCCACCCTCTCCTCACAATGTACTTCCCAGACTCCGGGAGTCACGCCTTGTCCAGCCGCCTGCACAGTCAGCGGCCTGCAAGCTGGGAAGTGGACTGAGCATAGTCAGCCAGTGGCAGGGGGAGGTAGTGTTGAACCCAAGCATTTGGACTTATCTTATGCTCATGCCTCTCTTCCCTGTGGAAGGGGACATGACCTCTGTTAGCTGGAACTCTTGATATATCTAGGCTCTGTGTCTGCATTGTCTGTGCCCAAGGATGAGCTTCCTGGGCTTTTGTATCTAGCCAGGAAGTCAGTGCCACTGAACTGCTCCTCACTGGGGGATGGAGCTGGCCTCTCTCTGCCCTCCTAGCATGCCACTGCCTGACACTGTTCCTTGTCTTGTCTCCCAAGCCTATAGGGACAGGACTGGGGCAGGAGTTGGGTTTGGCCCACCTTGGCCCATGACCAGTTGGGCATGGAGACTGACATGGGCAGTAGGTTCTTCAGAAAACCAGTGACTCTCAGCACAGCCCTTGGGCAGATGAGGGGAAGGAGAAGGACATTTCTTCAGCTCCAGCTGTGTACTAGAAGCTTTGCTTCTGTCATCTTATTTTACTTACACAGCAGCCCCATCCTGTGGGGTTTTATGATCACTTTCTGTGGGCCCAGAGAGATCACAGACCCTTGCTCAGAGCCACACAGCTCATTAGCCTTAGAACTGAAACTTGCCTCTAATGCCTGACTCCAGAGCCTGTGCTTATTTCACAAACCTTAAGAAGTGTCTTAAATTGCTCCAGAAGTTGGAGAAGAAGGAGAAACAGTGAGATTACACTTCATCCTCCAGTGAAACAAGAAGAGAGGAACCCACCAAGTCATCAGCAGGACAGTTCCTAGGATTCCTAGGGCTGCGGTGGGGGCAGGAGTGTGGCCACCTCAGGATAGCTGTGCCCCATAGGGAGCCTTCCTCTAGCGCTATTCCTATTTTACCCCCACCCCATCCATCCACAGACCTGAGACCACTGACTGCTGTCTGGAGACTTGAGATGCAAGGCCTGGCATTCTCTCAGGAGAGGTGTCTGAGCAAGTGACTGTCCCTTGAAAACTGGAAGGACAGGTGCCATGGCCCTAGAAATAGAGTTGTCCCTGTGTGAGCATGGGTTGGGGGAGCTGGCGGTCCTCAGGGTGGCTGCTCCCGTAGCAGCCCTGCAGAGAGGCTGCCACTGGGCCAGAGCCCCTCTGTGGTACAGGAGCGGAACCCCCTGTGTGGACACTGCTCCCTCAGCACACTCTTGGCATCTCCTAGGATTCTGTAGAGAGTGGCAGAGAAAATTAAACACAGATAACTGGTATTGTAGTCTTGATATGTCTAGATTTGAATCCTTACATCATTTCCCAGCATGGCCTTGACTAAATCCTTTCAGCTTCTCTGTATAATGTAAAATCCCTCACAGACAGAGTCTGTCTACAAGGGTTTCATAGTTTTACTTTTACATTTGGGCTGTTGATTCATGTTGAGTTAATTTTTGTATATGGTGTAAGGTAGGGAGTCCAACTTTGCTGTGAAAACAGTGCTGGATGCTTAGTAGCTTGAGTTATTGACCGTAGCATCCTCCAGACCCTTTGACCTCTCCCCACGCATCAGCCCTGCCTCTTGGGCTCTCAATGTCACCTCCCCTGTCCATGTTCCTTGAGCCACCACATCTGGGTCCCTTGGAGGCTGATGGGTCTTAGTCTTCAACACTGGCCAGTGCCTCTCTTCTCATAGCAGATCTCCTTGAGCCCGCCTTTGGGCATCTCACAAGCCAATCATCTCTACCTCCTGCACTACTGTCACAGGTTGAGCATTGCTAATTCAAAATCCAAAATATGAAATGTTCCAAAATCCAAAACTTTTTGAGTTTGCCAACATGACTAAGAATTGAACCCAGGAGTATTCTACCTCTGAGCTATACACCCAGCCCTATCTTATTTTATTTATCTTGAAACAGGATCTCACTAATTTGCTGAGGCTGGCCTCAAACCTGTGATCCTCCTATCTCAGCCTCCCAAGTACTGGGATTGTAGGCATGTGCCACCACAGCCTGGCTCCAACATGACTCTTTAAAAAGTTTCACATTTTGGAGCAATTCAGATTTCAAAATTTTGAATTAGGGATGCTCAACTGGTAATAAATAAATAAATAAGCATTTCAGATAGGGGGTAATTACCCTGTATCATCAAATACTGTCTACCTGTCCGTTCCCCGTCAGCCCTAGCCAGAACCCTGGGAGGAGTCTGTGCACCATCAGACCATGTGCCTTCTATTTCCCCACATCCTTTGGATTGCCTCCCTCCTTCTCGTTACTCAGTTTTTTCCTTCTCTTCCCCAGGCTACTCTCCCTACCTTCCATGGATTGTTGTCCCAAAATAAGCTATCCCTTCATGTCACTCTGATTGACATCCTCGGAGATGCTGAGACTTTTTGACATAAATCTGATACCCCCTGGCACAGTCCCTAGCCTTCCCTCTACAATCTGGCCTCTGCCTCTTTGCCCCAGCTCCCTCCTCTACTCCAATGCACCACAGATCCAAGGCACCTCAGATGTACTTCTCTGGGCAAGATAGTCCATTTCAAAATGTCTCTTGTCTTCCACAGTCCCTTCAAAGCCGTCCCTCCCACCACACATGAAACTCACCTTCCTCTTCTTTTAGAATGAAAGGTGCAGAGCAGGGTCTGCAGTGTTCTATACCACTGTATTTAGGGAAAGGTGGAAGAGGAGGAGGAGGAGGAGAAAGGAAGGAAGGAAAGAAGGGAGGGAGGGAGGAAGGGGCGAGCAATGTGTATGTGCAGATACTTGTCAGTGCAAAAGTATTTCTGGGAAGATACACGAGGGGATCTAGAGAGTCACTTGTTGACCAAGCAGCTGAGTAACAAGGTAGATGTGACTGGGAGAGAGGGGTACTTTTCACTGTATACTTTGTTTTGGGTTTTCTTCTCTTTTTACAATGAAATGATTTTTAGTATATTCACAAAGTTGTACAACCATCACTCCATCTTGTTCTAGAACATTTTTTCAGCTCAGAGAGAAACTTCATACCCATTAGCAATTACTCCCCGCTTGTCCCAACCCCAACCCCAAGCAAACACGAATCTACTTTGTCTTTACAGATTTGGGGCATTCTCAACATTTCACATAAATGAAATCTTATATAAGCCTTTTGTTGCTAGCATCTTTAATTTAGCATATTTGGGGGGTTCATCTGTGTTATAGCATATATTACTACTTCATTCCTTTTTATGGCTAAATAGTTATTCATTTTATGGATGTGTCATGTTTTATTTACCTATTCATTAGTTGATGGCCATTTGGAGTTTTCTGCTTTGGGGCTATTATGAATAATTCTGTTTTGAACATTTCATATACAACTTTTTATGTAGTTATATTTCTCTTGGGTATGTACCCAGGAATTGCTAGGTAATATGGCAACTCTATGTTAACATTTTGAGGAACTGCTAAAATGTTTTCCAACTTGCCTACATTGTTTTACATTCCCATCAGTACTGTAGGAGGATTCCAGTTTCCCTACATCCTTTCTAATAAGTCTTATTATCTGTTTGATTATAGCTATCCCAGTAGGCCGAGGTAGTATTCACTGTGATTTCGATTTGTATTTCTCTGGGAACTATTGATGTTGACTATCATTCTATGTGCTTATTGGCCATTTGCATATATATTCTTTTTTTATTTATTTATTTTTAATTTTTTAGCACAGATTTTTATACGTTTCTTGAGTACAACAGGGTTACATAGACATTTATGACATATCAATCATTGTCAGAACACAAATAGCACCACTTCTTCATTTTACACGTATAGCCCACATTCCTAACATAGCCTGGTAAAGCAAACTTTTTAGAGTCATAAAACCATAATCCTTTAGGGTCATATATTTATTTTCTAAGAAGTGGGAGGGTCTTTCATCTACGCATCCTAGGTGCAATCTCCAGACTTTGAGACGCCAATGTAGCCATAGCAGAAGAGTCAGTATAATTACTCATATATGCAGATAGTAACTGCCAGGGGGGAGAGGGCCCAGCTGGGCTCCCACAACTCCCCCGTTTTTATTTTAAAATGCACGAAGGACTGTGCCTGTCTTAGGTCGTTTCCTACCATGTGCTTAATCTTACCCATCATGGGGTCTCGATGAGTCATTCAATGAGCCCTGTCTTAGGTTGATATTGCCCTGAGAAAATCGAACCCGTCATTGACTACCAGGTCCTGTGCATGAATATATTCTTTAAAGGAATGTCTGTTTGGATCTTTTGCTCATTTTTAAATTCACCTAATCATCTTTTTATTGTTGAACTATAAGAAACCTTTATATATTCTGTATATAAGTCTCTTTTTTCACATGTATGATTTGCAAAACTTTTCTCCCATTCAATAGGTTGCCTTTTCACTTTCTTGATAATGTTCTTTGCAACATAAAAGTTTTAACTTTCATGAAGTCCAATTTATCACTTTCTCGTTTGTCATCTGTGCCTTTAGTGTCATTCAAGAATTTATTGCTGAAACCAAGGTCATGAAAATGTATACTTGTGGGTTTGTTTGTTTTGTTTCATAGTTTTAGCTTTTACATTTGGGCCATTAATTCATTTCAGGTTAAATTTTGTATGTGGTGTGAGATAGGGATCTAACTTTGCTGTTTGCTTGTGAATACTCAGTTGTCCCAGCATAATTTGTTGAAAGACTGTTCATTCCCCCATGTTCTTGTCATTCTTATAAAAAATGAGTTGATCATAATGTGAGGGTTTCCTTCTGGGCTCTCATTTCTCTTTCATTGGTCTGTATACTTATCCCTACACCATCACCACAACCTTGGTTAATGAAAGTTTTTCTTTTCAAGATTGTTTTTGTCTATTTTGGATTTCTTGCATTTTCATATGAATCTTAGGATCAATTTGTCAGTTTCTTCAGTGAAGCCAGCTAGGGTTTGATGGGCATTGCACTGAATCTGTAAATCAACTTGCCAACTATTGCATATTGCCATCATCGCAATATTAAGTCTTCAATCCAGGAAAGACTTGCATTTAATTTAGCTTCTTTCAACAGTGGTTTATGGTTTTAACAGTACAAGTTTTATACTTGTTTTGCTGAATTACTTCTAGGTATTTTGATACTATTATACATGGAATTCTTTTTCTTATTTTCACTTTCAGATTGTTTACTGTGAGTGTTTAGAAAGTTGACTTTTGTATTGTATATCTTGCAACTTTGCCAAACACTGTATGTCTTTTCATACCTTGGAATTTTTTCACTCTACACACATATTTAGAAACAAAAATAGTGTTTTAAAATTTCGGGCATTCATCCTCTGGGAGGCCTTTCCCACAACTCTGCAGGGATTTATCTGTAGGTAGAAGGTGTTGGGAGGGAGAAAGGCCCACTAGGAAGGGACAGGACACCACCTTGCACATTGTGGCCACTCCTTGAATCATTTTGTTACTAGAGTGAAAGAATGAATGAGCTAGTGAGTGAGATAGACAGCCAGTACCTCCCACCTTTCAGGAACCTGCTGTATGCAGAGGCTTCCTGCTGTTTAAGCTATGATCTGCCCTCCTGTAGCTTTTACCTCCTGGTTCTCCTTGAGCTCAGGGGAGAGGGAAGACAGCTAATCCTTCCCCATGACAGCCATTCAGATGTGCGTTGACAGCCAGAATGTCGGCAGTGGCAGAAGGGCTTTGTAAATGGCACAGGAGGATATGTTTTTATTATCTTTACTATTCTTGCACTGTCCTCTATTGCACACCTCTTCTCTGTAGCCTCACACCCTCATCTCACCTCCCATTCTCCATAGCATCCTCTTCCTCCAGGCTGCTCCCATTTTCATCTCTTAGAAACTTGGCTGGATGTAGGCAGTGATTAAGGAATACTTCCCTCCAGAAGCAGTTTTGCATCATTACTCAGGTCTGCCATGCATCATCCTTATGACTAGCGGCCCTGAAGAATTTGTACCCCTGCTCCAGTAAGTCCTGCCTAGTGCTCTGCAATGGAGTCTTGTGGGCTGGATTTGGCCTCACTGAACACCACATTGCAAGTTGGAAATCAGGAAGAAACATGAACTCGAGAAGCCAAGCTAGTGGTGGCATCTGGGCTCCCACACTCATTTTCAATTTTTCTCCTACCTATGTCACTCCAGAGGCAGCCAGCTTGCTGGGAGAGGTTCTCCCTATGCCTGAGTCCTCTCTTGTCTCCCAGCAGAACTGTCACGCCAATGCCAGGGCTAGGCCTTTGCCAAATGCAAAATGAACACGTACTTAGAGGGTAATTACCAGGCTCTCTGCCATATCCTCCCCTCACCCCAGAAAACATGTATGTTCCTTTTACATGGCCATGTTCAGATAAAATTAGAATGCTGAAACTTTTAGCCTGTTATATTTGTTTTGGGCAAGACCTTGGTCATTCTCAGTGACTTGTGGCATTCCCTGTGACTCTACACACCAACTTTTGCTCTTGAAGGAATCCTGCAGCCAGACTGAGAGTAAGACAGAACTGGTCTCTCACGCATGCTGCTCTTGCCGATCTCTGAAGCATATGGCCTGGCAGAGCACATTGATTTGGAAATTCTTTTAATGGTCTGTGTTTGTTTCTAAGTCACTGAGGTAAATTCCTGAGGTATAGGCTGGTGGATTGTTCCTGAGCATGCCGTTGCCACTGTGGTATCTCAAACGTTGAGTGCCCAGGTCCCCCAGAACTTTAAGCATCCTGGCCTTCTGCTTGGTTTGCCAGTGAAGGAGGACAGTCTGTAACACAGTGGAAAGAATGTGCTGCATTTGGGTTGTCTATGCCACATGGTTGGGGCAGAAGGGTCTCTCATTTCACAATCATGGTAGTTCAGGCAGGAAAGGGTTATGGACCTCACGTAGCAGATGAAGAGATCAAGTCTTAGTTCATTTAGGTTACCTAGCTCTAGATTACCTAGCACGCCTGTGCCAGAGCCAGATCCAAACCCATCTGTCTTTGTGTGTCTGTCTGTCTGTCTGTCTCTGTCTCTGTCTCTGTCTCTCTCTCTCTCTCTCTCTCTTTCTATCTCTATCTCTATCTCTATCTCTCTCTCTCACTGAGGATTGAACCCAGGGCCATTCTACCTCCAAACTACACCCCCAGCCCTATTTTTATTCTTTATTTTGAAACTGGATCTCACTAAGTTGTGGAGGGCCTCACTAAGTAGCTGAGGCTGGCCTTGAACATGTGATCCTCCTGTCTCCGCCTCCCAAGTACTGGAATTACAAACATGGGCCACCACACCCGGCTTCCATCTGTCGTTTCTTTATAGCACACACTCTTTACACCAGCCATGTGGCCCAGACCCCCAACTCAGCCCCATTGTGCAGTGCTGAGGTGCTGTCATATTCTTGAGGGATGGTTAGGGGCCTGGCACTGAGCAACTTGGTCAGTCTCTGTATCCAAGAAGTGGAGTTACCAGCGTCACAACATCTTCACTATTTATCAAGGGTTACAATGACTTTGATCTTCACAGCAGTCAAGATGTGTTCTCCCCGCTTTGCAGATAAAGAAAGTCAGGCACAGAAAGGTTGGTTCAGTGGCTCAGGCAGCACACCTGTGTAGGTGCTGGCCCTGTCCTGCCTACCACTCATGCCTAGTAAGGCCTGATTCCAGCCTACGGAGAGGATCCTTTTCCAGACCAAGGAGCATAGCACTACAGTGGCAGCTGCCAACTGTATGGAGCATTTGCAGACCAACCTTGCTGTTCCATATGTTTTGGAGGATCCCAGAGGCCTATAAAAGCCCATATTGTTGGTTCTGTATGTGCCTCACATTGGGCAGGCCCACCAGCCTGTTGTGGGGCACGTGGAACACCCCACAGGTACCCCAAAGCCTACAGCAGCCCAGTGTGCAAATAAGTGTTACCCTTTTCACTGTGGGCTAGGGGTGTAACACATAGACCCTGTCAGGTGGGGTTTGGGGGTTACCACTATACCAGCAGAGTATTATCTGTATCAATAATAGCTCCAGTGTGGTCTGTGCCTACCAAGTGCTAGGCTCAGTTTCAGGCATTTTGTGTATAATGCTGCTTACAAAAAGAAGTCTTGTTTCCTCTGTGTTAGAGACGGTGTCGGGTGAGCAGCCATCCCGAACCCTGGCTCCCTGCCTTCTCCTCTCCCTCTGCCATCTGCCTGCCTCCCCAGGTGCTCTTGCTCTGACTGGGCAGTCTGTTTCCCTAAGCTACCCCAGCCTGGTTCTTGTCATTCTGTCTCAAGACCCCCTACTTTATAGACTAGACTGGCAGGTAGGAAAAGCTTTCTTGAAGCTTTTAGTTCCAGGGAACTGCCCTCCCCACTTCAATCTTCTGAAGCAGTCAGGGTTGTGGAGTTTAAGAGTGAGTATGAGGGGGCTCTTGGCCTGCACATTCTTCTCTACCATGGAAGGCTCTTGCCAGGCAAGGGATAGAGAGGAGGGCACTTCAACCTGGCCTGCTACTGTGGTCCACAGGGCGGTGGAGGAGGCTCCATGGAAGTGAGTCGCTGGCACAAGATAGAATAGGAGCAGAGGTGGCAGAAGTGAGCAACTGTGCCTGGCAAAGCCAGGAGCACCCACAAAGGAGGTGCCACCTAGAACTGCTCATGAAGCGATAACTAGAATTCTCCTGGGGCCAGAGATGAGGAGCATTTTTGGAAGAGGAACAAATGTGAAAGACCCAGAGGCAAGAGAGAGGTATGGTGTGTTCAGAGGCCTGAGACTTGTGTGCAGAAACATGCTCAGTGGTGGGATTTGGCAGAGGAAGCTGGCGTCATGTCATAAAGGGCTCTGAGCCCCAGCCTAAAGACTGTGGATTTTAGGCTTTTGGTAAAGAAACCATTAAGGGAGAGTGAACACATAGCTCTTCCTGGGCTCTGGGACAGAGATTCAGGACCACTGTGGAGACACAATTCACTCAGTGGCAAGGAAAGGCTAGAGAGAGGGCTGTCCACTGAGTATTTATTGGTCCACACTGGAAGCCACGGGGGGCTTCAGTTAAGGCTGAAACATCAAAGGAAGAGCAAGATAGTAACTCTGAATAATTCTGAAGTCTATCTCAATCACAGGTAGCTTAGAGACTTTGTGCAGCAATGTCATTTTAAGGCATAAGCATACCCTAAGATGTATCAGCTCATTGCAAATGCTGTTTGTGACTTAGATGATTTCTTTTGTATAGTAACTGATGCTCTATGCCTGTAAATTCTCCTTTCACAGACCCTCCAAGATTTGGACTCAGTTTAGATGATCCCGCATAGCTCTCCACCTGAACACACCAGGGGTTCGTGACAACCACCAACACTGAGCATCAGCTTGTGGTCACTCTGCATCCTCCTAGGGTTCCTCCTGACAGACATCTTCACTATCCCTTTTCCTAGATGTGGAGTATAAGATTCAAAGAGGCTCTATGGCTGGCTCAGAATCCCAAAATGCATGTTGGAGCAAAACCCAGTGCTCTGATTTCAACAGTGTCCTTCCTACTTTATCACACCATCTTTCCCCTGGCTGCCCCTGACAGAAATATGCAATCAAGTTCAGAGTAAACAAACGGAAATCCTATGGCCCTCGAGATATTGGTTGTTCATTCCTTGTTTTTACTTTGTGCCATTTCTTTAGAAAGATGGAGTTAAGAGCTGTCATAGTCAGTTTTTGCTGGATTATGCTGTGGGGACAACCCCAAATCTTCATGGCCTGTGGCAACAAAATTTTTTCTTTTTTTATGAAATGAAACTATATTTTTAATTTTTTTATTAATTGGTGCATTGTAATCATACATCTTTGTTAGGTACAAGCTGATAAAGGCATATATGCACACATTTCTCATTTAACCCCTTCCCCAATTCCCACCCCACTCCCTCGCCCTCCTTCCTTCTCAAGTTCAGTTTAGTGATTGACTTTGATATATTTGTGAAAGTACATCATATGCATTAGGGTGTCCTCCTCCCCACCCCACCCCACCCCCAAACACAATTTTTTCTGTTGATTGTGACTGTCTGGTACCACGTGTGGTCTTCCTCCAGAAATCCCAGTGGAAAAAGACAGTAATCAGGTCATACTGTTTTTCTAGCAGAGGGAATGAGTACAAAGGCTAAACCATATGATGGCTCTTAAAATCTATACCCAGGTGAGGCCTACAGCAATATCACCTACATGTCATTGGCCAGAGCAACTCACATAGCCATGCCTGATGCTGGGACTATAGAAACACCCACCTGGAAGGTGCTCTATACCCCAGGTCATGGGGCAGTGGGCAGATATATGCAAGGCCTCTCTCAGGGTGAGTTGGGTAGGAAAGGATAGGGGGTGATAACACTGAAACCCCACAGCACAACCCTGCTGCCACACAAGTATTTGCCATTTTGTTCCCCTTCTAAGCCTCAGGGCTCTTCAGTGGTATTCTGTGAATTCATTCTCCAAACCTAGACTCTGAGTGTTTTAGAGTACCGTGAGCAAGCAATGATTGAGATTTCAAATAAAATACCCTCATATAGACATTTGTCTTTAAATACAATTCTTATTACACAAAAAACCACACCTCAACATTGAAAATGACATTGTTGAAGGGATAACTATTGAACCCAAGAATTGTACAATAGAAACTGCTGGGCATCTTGCTGACCCACTCCCATGGGAGAACTTCGGCAGGCTGTGGCCAGCCAAATGGCATCATCATGCCAGGGCGTGGGAAACAAATGCTCAGGACACTCGGAACTCTTTACCTACTAACATGTTCATAAGGATACAGATCTGCCTGCTCACTTGTGCAGATTAGACAGTGGCCAGGGAGGCGGATTTCCATTCACATGATGAACATGTCTTGCCTGCCTACTGTGTGCCAGCCCTGGGAGCAAAGGCTGTGGAGACTACAGCACAGCTTGGACTTTCAAGGAATTCAGGCTCCCCTGTGGAAAGGAACCCTCTCTGTGATCCTGGCCCTTCAGGACAGTCCCCTGTGCTAGTGGGAGTGGCCCGCAGCCAGGAGGTGGATCCGAGCTGAGCCATAAGGATCAGGGAACATTCCAAGTAGGCGCCTTCCAGGCTGAGTGGAAATGACTCTTGTATTCAGGGAACAGGGAGTGACCAGGTGTGGCTGAAGTCTGAGGTGGCGGGAGGTAAGCTTCAAAAATAGGCTGGGCCCTTGGAGCAGGACAGGTTCTGCCACGGCCAGGGCCTGAGTGGTCTCGGAATCCACCTGAGTTCTGCCACCAAAGTAGCACCTCTGTCCTTGCCACTTCTCTGGGATGGCTTTATGGGAGTGGGGACGGTAGGCAGAAGAACCCTAGGATCACATGTGCACCTGAAGAAGCCACCCTTTTGGACCTGGGATCCTAATTCCAACATTTCGTGTCTTCAGACCTCAGCCTGGCTGCATGGCTCCCACCTCCAGGCTGGCACCATGGACTGAGCACTGTGAAGGCAGTAGGGTTGGCAGGAAGATCATGCCCCAGTCTCTCCTGGCAAGAGGGCCATACTTCCTGGCTTGCAGCTGCATGGACACCTGGAGGAATGCTCTTGTGTGGTGCAAAGTCAGTGTCATGTGGCACTTCCCCATGCCAGGCACTGAGCACTTCCTTCTCTGTGTTAGCTCATTTGTTCACCCAGCCCTGGCAGGTAGGTGTTATCAACTGGTGGAGCTAGCATTCAGAGGCACCTAGCCAGGCCCCAGTGTCTGGGTACATCCTCCTCCTTCCATACTTGGAGCCCTGCCAGCTGCCAGGAACCCAGCACCCACATCTGTAGGAAGCAGAGCTAGCACTGAGTCTTGAAGCATGGATAGGTGTTCTCTGCAGCAAGGAGTTGCCAGTGAGGGCTCTTTTGAGTAAAAGAAAGCTGGGACATAGGAAGTCACAGGCTGCAGCAATGAACTCAGAAATGTGGGCAGTGAGAGGGGAAAGCTAGCACAGGATAGATGAGCCAGGTCAGGCAGACAGAGCAGAACACAAACTCTGAGGCTGTCTTTGTTCAGGCAGTGGCTATGGAGAGGAACCAAAAAAGTGAGCAAGCAGAGGAGGCATCCAAATTCTCAGACTCAAATATTCTTTCAGCCTGGTGTAATCCCAGTACTTGAGATGCTGAGACAGGAGGATCTCAGGCTCAAGGCCAGTCTCAGCAACTTAGTGAGACCCTGTTTCAAAACAAAAAAATAAAAAGGACTGGGGGTGTAACTTGGAGGTAGAATGCCCCTGGGTTAAATCCTTAGTACTCTACCCCTCCCCCACCCCCAGAAATTCTTCCAGTCAATTTTGAAAATCTTACAAGAGGCGGGGGGATCCCATCAGGCAGAAACTCTGCCATGTGGCATGAACACTCAGCATCTCTTAAGAAAACTCATAGTCCAGTTGCTCAATGAGTTGATTAAACCCATTGACCTGCTCTTGTCCTCTGGGGATTGGATTTGAACTTCCTTGCATTCATAAGAGAGAAGAAGGGAAGAGGGCTCAGAATCATGGTCCCTATATTAGTTTCCTGGGGCGGTCATAGCAAAGTACCACAAACACAGTGGCCTAAGCAACCAGAAATCATCTCACAGTGCTGGTAGGCAGAAGGCCGGGGTTGAGGTGTCAGCAGGACTGGTTCCTTGTGTGTGTTGCAAAGGAGGAGTGTGTTCCAGACCCCTCTGTCAGCCATTGGTGGTTGCTAGCCATCTTTGACATTCTTTGGCAGGTAGACACATCACCCCAGTTTCTGCCTTCCTTTTCCTGTGTCATCCTCCTTGTGTATATGTCTATCTCTGTGTCCAAATTTTCCATTTCTATAAGGTCATATTGGATTAGGGAAAATGTTAATTACCTCATCTTAACTTGATCACCTGCAAAGACCTTGTCTCAAAATAAAGTCATATTCACAGCTTTTGGAATGAGGACTCCAACCCATCACAGTCCTGCTGTGTGCTGTGTACCAGCCCTCCCCCGCCTGCCACCCCAAAATGTTCATAAACAGCCAAGACAAGAGTGAGGCCCGGATTCCATCCTTTGCCTACCAGAAGGGTTGTCATCCCGATGCCCTCAATGGGAATGCCTGGGAAGTGAGGGACCCTCCCGAGGCCTATCCTGAGTTGGGCTAGGGGGCCTCTGTGAGTGTCAGACAGTGTGAGAGCAGCCAGGTGCTCAGGGAGCTTTCCAGACCTTCCAACTCCAAATCCATTTTTACTCCAAAAACCTATGTATGTGGTGGTTAAGTGCAGTTGAAATGGTGCTAATAAGACATTTGTATTAGCTGTTGAAGAAGGTATGTGTTAGAGGAAGAAAACACAATACAAAAATTTATATGTGGTTTGGCTTCAAATACATACATGTTTTAAACAGCTTAGAGATATAATTTCATTGTACCATATAATTTACCCATTTAGTCTGTAGTTTATTAACTTTCTATATATTCACAAAGTGGTACAACCATCACCACAAATAATTATAGGACATATTTATCACCCCCAAAAGAGCTCTGCTTCCCTTAGCTGGCATCCTTCAATGGCTCCCCACATCTTTCAGCCAGCCCTCGCCAACCACCAATCCACATTCTGTCTTTAGTTGTCCTTTGTCATTATTTCATTCAACTATGTATTTTAAAAAATTATTTTAAAAAAACACTAAAGAGAAATACGCACCAAATAGTATAACTTCTACCAATGAATGGCAGGATTACAAATTTAATTTTCATCTCTGTTTTTATATTATTACAATTATACAATGAGATGAATTGCTTATAATCAGAGGGGAGAGATTTCTATTGTTTGTTTGTTTGTTTGTTTGTTTGTTTGTTTTGCAGTACTGAGGATTGAACCCAGGGGCATTCTACCTCTGAGCTACATCCCCAGCCCTAATTTTTATTCTTTATTTTGAAATAGGATCTCATTAAGTTGCAAAGGGCCTCACGAAGTAGCTGAGGCTGGCCGCAAACCTGTGATCCTCCTGTCTCAGCCTCCCAAATACTGGGACTACAAGTGTGCGCCACCATGCCCAGCTGAGATTTCTATTTTAAAAACAGAGACCTGGCCAGGCGTGGTGGCGCACGCTTGTAATCCCAGCATTCGGGAGGCTGAGACCGGAGGATCCGGGTTCGTGGCCTAGTGAGGCACTCCGCAACTTAGTGAGACTCGGTTTTAAAATAAAGAATAAAAAATAGGGCTGGGGGTATAGCTCGGAGGTAGAATGCCTCTGAGTTCAATCCCCAGTACCGCAAAAAAATTAATAAATAAATAAATAAAAATAAAAGCAGAGACCTTCTGTAATCCTAGTGACTAGGGAGGCTGAGGCAGAAAGATCATGAGTTTGAGACCATCCTTGGCAACTTAGGGACACCCTGTCTCAAAATAAGAAATAAGGGTTAGAGAAGTATGTAGTTCAGTAGTAGAGTGCCCCTGAGTTCAATCTTCAATACTGCAAATAATAATAATAATATAATAATAATAGAGACCTATCTTATTAATAGCCCTTGTGGATTTTTCTGAAATGCCCCCTCCCCCCCATGCACACACTACTGAACACCTAATCCTGATCTTATTTGGGGTGTGCAGGTACAACTGAGTTGAGATTGAAGCTTTGGAACACAGCTGGTTAGAAATTAGCAAGGCCTATATTGTGCTTGTCTGTTCAGCATCAGATTTCATAAAACCTCCAGAGCCCGGGTCTCCCACTCCTCAGCAGCTCACCCTCCTTAATCAGATAACTTCTCTCAGCCCTTAACAAATTGTAGGGTGGCACAGGTGAGAGGCCCTGTAATTAAGCCACATCCTTTGCCTCTTTAATAACTTCAGAGACAGAGACCATAATTCTGAGGGGACTGAAGGAATATATAATTTCATGTCCTTTCCCTGAGCCAATATGAACTTCGTGCATGTAAAATCTTGCAAGTTCGGGTGTAGAAATGATCTGTTCTTTTAGTAATTGGGTTATGTGAGCTAAATACTGTAGCAAGATATTCAACCAGAGACTCTTAGGGAGCATGTCCAGCACACTTGGGGGGGGGGGGGGGTCCTACCTTGCCTTTCTTTAGCGAGTGTATATCTACACTGGGGAAATGAGCACAATTCATGGGCCAGTTCGTGAGACAAAGCTGGTCCTGGCCACCATCACAGAAGCTTGCCAATTGCCTAAGCTGGAAACGCAGGCAGTGTCCTCAGCTCACATTGTTCCGTGCCTCACATTGACTTAGGGGGCTTAGACCTTCCCTAGTTGGCCTCCTCTCAATATTCACATCCACTGCTCTTCTTGCCCCTCCTTTGCTCCTTCCACTGTGACCAATGCTCAGATAGTAAAGTTATCCTCCTCCACATGCACTGATAGCCTCTTGTGATCATACCCCATTCACTTGTTCAGTCTTGTCACCCACAGCTCCTACATGTATATCAGTGTTCCGTCCCTTAGACTCTTGCTGATCCCCCATATCCCATGGCTGGAACACAAGCAGGGATGTGAGAGTCCTCAGTGTCCTTGTCTTTCATAGAATCTTTGTGGTTTTTTTGTTTGTTTGTTTGGTTGGTTGGTTGGTTTTTCCTGTACTGGGGATTGAACCCAGGGACATTTTACCTCCAAGTTATACCCCTTGCCCTTTCTTATTTTGTATTTTGAAACAGGATCTTGGTAAGTTGCTGAGACTACCCTCAAACCTGTGGTACTCCTGTTTAAACCTCCCAAGTACTGGGATTACAGGCATATACCACTGCACCCAGTTCATAAAATTCTTAAAGAGAATCTCTGAAGTCCAGATTTAAGAACATTGCTCAGGGTGTGTTTCTCCCATTATAGGCAGCATCTTGCCCATCCACCCTGGTGAAATGCTTTTGAGGACTCTGCTCAGAGGGCCTCAACTTTCCTTGATGTCCCTATCTCTGTGTCCCCATGGCACTGCCTATTCAGCACAATCCTGGCTGGGATTTAATAGCTTGTTGACATACCTGTTTCCCCCATTTGAGCTCCTGGGGTAGGCACTGTCTCTGCCTACCCTGCTGCTAGCTCAGTGTCTGGCATATGGTCAGCTTTTAGTCAATACTTGGGCAAGGAGAAAAGAGGCCAGGAAGGGCTTGCTGTGGAAAGCCCCCACCCAGTGGTGATTCTCAGCATGGAGAAGGGCTTCCCACTCTGAGCACTGCCCATGTCTGGTTACCCTCAGTCCTGAACAACATGGACTGTCTCCTGTCCTCATTGCAGATGCTTGCTCTAAGAGGTGCTAGCCTAGTTGAAAAGCATCTTCTTGGAGAATCACATTCCACCTGCTGTGGGAACTCATATAGAATGGTTTTTAAATTTTGAGCTTTTTTCTTTCTTTCTTTCCTTCCCTTTCAGATTGATGCACTGAGTAAAAGAAGCAAAGAAGCAGAGGCGGCCTTCTTGAATGTCTACAAAAGATTGATTGATGTTCCAGGTAAGCCAGCTGGGCACTGATGGCCACCAGCAGGGCATCGTATCCAGTGAGTTGCTAGATCTCAAGTTCATTCTTCTCATCCTTCCTAAGCAAAATGAGCTATCAGAACAACTTTCTCCAAGAAAATCAAGGAGTCCTAGGAACATGAATCTTCCAAACATGAATTTCCATGAAATTCAATGCATCTGTTAAAATAATCACGTGAGCTCTGGCTGGTACTTATGCAAATATAGAAACCGAAATCTCTGTGGCTATGGTACAAAATGCTGCACGTAGCAAAGAGAAGACGTAGAACTGATTATGTGTGCTGATGTCACCTGCAGGGCTTCAGGAATGGCACTGATGGAAGACCTGAAATGTCTCACACCCTTCTGGGGTCATCTGATCTTAATCACCTCTAGATAAGTCTTCCACTGAAGGGTCATAACTGACAGTTCCTTTAGCTATAACTAAGCATCTGTGTTATTTCTTCTTTTAAAGGAACCCAGCGAGTTAAAATTTAAGTAATGCTTTTTAGTCATTATGAGAGATGATGCCTTCCAAGTTCTTGTTTTAGGAGAGTGGAATGGATTTTAGGGTGCCTTGAGCCCTCTTGTTCTGTTTGTCATTCCTCTGCCCCCAGATGACATAAAATATATAGGGAGTGACAGGCATAATCACATGGATCTCAGCTTAGTCCTGGAGAGACTCCCATCAGGAAATTTGGCAAGTCACGTAGTATCTTCCTCTGCTGACAAGGAAACCAGATTACCACCACCTTCCTCCTTCTTACACATTCAAGTGGCATGTTTTCTTTTAGTAGTAATTCTCTGAACATCATTGCTATCACTAGACTACCTTAAAACAAAGCAAATGAGATGTGTTCTAATTCATGTCCACCATGGGCTTTGCTGTCCCTGCCTTGGAGCTGAGTTGATACATACTACACCAAACAAGGGAGGGGAGAAAGCACTTTGGACAGAGAGTAGGGAGGTCCAGGGTCCCCGTCACAGGCTTGTTATGAGGTCTTGCTCATATTCTTTTTCCTGTTTGGATCTGTTTTCTTATCTGTATAGAATGGAACAGGTTGGGAATAGCCAATAGTGGAAAATGCTTTCTTTGTTTTTTGTTGTCTTAGGGATTGCTCTTAACTCTAAGTTCTAGCCTTAACAATTTTCTGCGTGAGTTTGTATCTGACTAGGGGTTTCCTGAAGATTCAGAGCAAAGCTCACAGGAGCTTGCTTCACAATAAATGGATCATTTGGTGCCCAGGGTGCACTGTTCCTCGGGTATAAGCAGGTTGATGGGCACCACTTGAATTTTCTTATGTGTAAGGTGATGTCTGAGAATTTTCTCTCTGAACTATGTCATATGTACACTGACTTAAGGGATGAAGAATTTACAAGAAAAGTACAGCCTGGGCTTTGATAAATAGAACTTTCTGTTTCCCAAGAGTCCACGCTACGCTTTCCATTGGTTCCTCCTGCTCAGGGGGTTCTGATCCTTCCTGTTCCCAGCAGCTCCTGTCACCACAGAACGGAGTCCTGCAAGTGAGTGTGTTCTGGCCAGGAACTCCGTGTCTGTCATGCTAGTTGAAAGGGGGCTGGCTTATTTTGTCTTTGCTGAAGACTCAGGGAGCCTTTAGCTGCTGTCTTCTAAGTAACCTACGCTTTCTCTTTTAAAAGATGAGTTTGTACTAGAATTTTCCCCTAGTAAACTTTCCCAGTGGAGCAGCCACATAACACGTTAGTAGATTTCTTTTTCTGCAGTTACTTTCTTTCTTAATTTCCCATAGAATGCAAAGTTTTCCTCATCAATATTCCTTTTTGTTTGGTCTGACCCTTTTCATGTACATATACAAGTTTTATAGAATTTTGATCATAAGTATGTATCTATATTTTGATTTTTTTCACTTAATATCATACCATAAGCATTTTTCATATGCTGATGATCATCATAATTTGGAGCTGGAGAATTAAGGTTCATATTTTAAATTTTAAGATGGTGGGAATAAATAAGATTTGATGTTTTCTATTATAATAAAGTCAATGAAAATATCTCTGCATTCCATATAGATTCACTTCTACCCTCAACCCCCACATATTTCTTTCTTACAAGTGCTATGGCCTGACAGATCTTACAAGTTACCTAAAAAGCAGGAAGGGTGCTCAGAGCACTCTACCTGTGTTTTGAAGTCTGGTTATTGCTCAGATGAAGTCATCATGTGGCTGAGGCTTACAGGAAGGGCTTGGTCAATAGCATTGCATTTACTGATAGCCACACTGCTGGGCGGGGTCAGGCTTCAACCCAGTGGAGTACAGAAGCACTGGAGTGTGTTGAGTCCTCCAAGTTACAAGAGACAGCAATTCACGTTATTTCAGAAAATGGGAGGAAGCTGACAAGTATTGTAGCTATGTGTCTCAAGGCTCTGCTTCAGGAGCCCAGGGAGAAGGGGCAGCTGGTTAGCCTCAGGAAGAGGTGCTGAGACTTGCAGAAAACCTACCAAATCAGACCCACTCCCCCTGCCCCCCCTGAAATCTTGTTTATGTGTTTTCTCACTTTTTATCTATTGATCCTGCTACAGCGAGTGCTCCTGGAGGACAGGGCTTTGCTCTACTGCTGTACATCCAGTACCTGGTGCACAACTAATATGACATGGTGATTGATTAGACCTGTTAGTTGACCAAAGCCTCCTCCCTCAACAGTCTTCAGCAACAGGGTTCCCAGAGGGGAATGCTGCTGACTGGTTGTATTATCTCTGGTCCAGTTCTCATCCCTGAATGTTGGCCTGCATGTCCAGCTGCCACCTGGGCTTTCCTGCTGGTACAGCTGATAGGCATCTACACCCACCCAGCATGTGCAACAGAAATGGTCCTCTTTCTGCATCCCTTCTCTTAGCAAGCAGTACTGCCTCCCCGCAGCTGCTCACATCAAGGCATTTGGTCACCAAGTCCTAGCCATCCCACCTCCAGAATGTGTGTCTCTGTCCCATCTTCTTTTCTTTATCCTAGTTCCTGTCATCCATTCCACACTTCAGACCAACAATGAGTCTGCCTACCCTCTGACCATTCTCCACTGCCAGTGTCCGAGTCTCCACTAATCTCTCCTTACACCTCTGGATGAACTTTTGGGGACACTGCTTCCTGGCACAGGTCTACCGTGACTTCCCAGATCTGGCTCTGATCTAGCTCTCTCTCTCTGTCTCTCTCTCTCTCTCACACACACACACACACACACACACACACACGCTCACCTCTATTATAACTATTGTCATTTGCTATATAAATTGCATTTCAGTCAATGACAGACCACATATACAATGGTGGCCCTGTAGAATCAGCCCTGGGGAGCTGTCCTAGCTATCTTAGTGTATGTCATGTGTATAGAATCTTAAGGATATGTTTCTCAGAATGCACCCCCGCCCCCCTTTATGGATACCTGACTGTTCTTGGTGACTCTGTATCCTTTCTGGCTGGGCCAACTGAGGTAGTGTGGTTTTATCCCTAATCATTTCCCTAGTGTCTACCCCAGTGCATGCCACAGAACAGAAACTCCATAAATATTTGTCAAGTGAATGCATAAATTGATGGACCAAAGTATTTCTTCAAAATGGGCTCTTGAGTTTTTTCACTCTAGGGCTTTAATTGTTCACAGTGAACCAAGCCCAGGAGATTGACACTCCCATTGAGGGTGAGCACCCTGGAGCACTGGGAGCATTAGACAACGTCAGTTGCAAGAGAACAAAATGTATCTTTCATTGCACTTGTAGCAGTTTAATAGCTCTCTGAACTCTCATTTTGCTGTGGTGTCACTCTATAAAGATTTACATGCCTGCATAGACATTTATATGGCACTTAGCATTCCAGCTTCGTCCAACCCGCACATGTGCTTCTGAGGCTTTCGGTTTTGTGGACAGTACTTGATGTCCAGCATCTGTGTTCTGTTTAACAGCTGTCCTACTGGCATCCTGCCTTCATACGCCTGAGCGTGGGATCTCCCTCCAGCCCAGTCCACTGTCCCTTCTGCCATCTCTCCTTTCGTGGTCTGACTTTGCTGGTGAAAGAGAGAAAGCTGAGCCATTTCTGGCTCCTTTCTTCTTCATCTTCTACACTCAACATCCCAGTCACGTTATTTCCAAAATCTCCTTCACAATAATGACACCGACTAAACATTTAAAAACAATAGCATTGAGCCGGGCGTGGTGGCGCACACTTGTAATCCCAGCATTCGGGAGGCTGAGATCGGAGGATCCGGTTTCGCGGCCAGCCTCAGCTACCTAGTGAGGCACTCCACAACTTAATGAGACTCGGTTTCAAAATAAAGAATAAAGAATAGGGCTGGGAGTATAGCTCGGAGGTAGAATGCCCCTGAGTTCAATCCCCAGTACCACAAAAAAACCCCAAAAAACAATAGCATTGAACTGTTGTTGCCCTAACAGTTACAGAAGTTAAGACCTTGTATTAAGTTTGTCACTTGCCACCAGATCACTCTTTGTTCCTTAATCAATTTTTAGATACATTTTATTGGAAATATCCCCTTTTAGCCAGACCATGTTCTTCCTAACTGTGGTGATCCTCATCTCCCTGGTATTACTAGGTCAGTGCCTGATACCCCTCCCACCCACTTCATGTCAAGAACGATGCTGAGCCCTAGGGATACAGCAACAGCCAGCGGGGTTGCTCCCCTTACAAACCTTAAAGTCAGGAGGGAATATAAACATTAAGTAAGTATACACTGGGCATGGTGGCACATGCCTGTAATCCTAACTACTCAAGAGGCTAAGGAAGACGATGGTAAGTTCCTAACCAGCCTGGGCAACTAAACAAGACCCTGAGTCAAAATAAAAAGAGTTGAGAGCCGAACATGGTGGCGCACGCTTGTAATCCCAGTATGTGGGAGGCTGAGACCAAAGGATCCGAATTCGCAGCCAGCCTCAGCTGCTTAGTGAGGCTCTCTGCAACTCAGTGAGACCCTGTTTCAAAATAAAGAATTAAAAATTGGATTGGGGGTGTAGCTCAGAGGTAGAATGCTCCTGGGTTCAATCCCAAGTACTACAAAAATAAATAAATAAATAATAGATAAAAATAAAAAGGGTTAAAGATATCAGCTCAGTGGCAGAACACCCTAGGTTTAATTCCTAGTACTGGAAAAAAAAATTACTCAAATATTGATTCAATTTTAGGTGTAATGAGTGCATCGCCAGCAAAGCCCACCAGGCAGTGAGTGTTGAATACAAGGATGGAGCAGGGAGGGCCAGGGGCAGCCACCCTGGAATGGGCACTCACTGTGGCCAGGAGACTGTGCAAACAGCAGGTCTATGACCAGAAAGAGCAGTGTATGAGGAGCCAGCACAGGAAAGAGCTCCCACATGGAAGAGTGTGGACCAGCAGAGCTTAGCTAAGCCAAGAGGAGACGCCTCGAGTGGCCACATACGACAGCTTCCAGACCACGACTCTCACCGTGGTCAGAAGAACTCTGTAAATAATCCTGCTGGGCAGAGGGCCTGCAAGATGGAGAATTGCCTTGCTGCAGGGGTAGCTGAGATCCTGGTAGGTTATGCAGAAGCTTCTGGATGCTGGATGCTTCTTAACAGAAAAATTAGTACTGATTTTAAGCAGGGCATGGCATTATCTGATCTGTGTTTTGAAAAGATCATCCTCACTTCAGTTTGGATGAGAGATTAGAAAAAGGTCCGAGGCAACATGGGAGAGAGACAAGGGGTGCTTAGTTTCAGGTGATAGAAGTGAAACCAGAGAGAAATGGACAGATTTCAGTTGTATTTAGGAGGGAGAATGGACTCCACTCTGTTCAGACTAGGAAGTTAAAGAAGTTGACTAGAAAAACTCTAAGGACCCAGCTAACACAATACTATTACTGCATCCAGAAAACAATACTTTTTTTACCTGGTTCTACCTGATTTACAACATAAAAAGAAAGACCAAGAAAATTTTTGGAGAATATATCTCCCATTGCTAATTTTCTTCACATCTCTCTCTTTTTTTTTGCATCTCTCATTTTGAACATGTCACTGCCCACATTGCAGCTGGGGAAGGGCAGTTTTACATTTAGATTCATGAGGAAGTTACAGTTTTATACCATGAATTTAGACAGCTCACCTGTCCATCTCATCACAGACAGATTTTATATCATAATGTATATAGTGTATAGGGATTATCTCAAACTTGCATATGCTTTTTATTTTAATATACATCTAGTTTATTTTTATTAATTGATTAATGATTAGTTACATGAGGAAAAGCATCTTGTCTACCCACATCACAACCCAGTTGAATTCCTGGATGAGGCAAGAGCCCTAGTCGGGGAATCCCTCTGCAACAGGCTCTGTGATCAGGAAGCCAGCACCCTTCTGCGTTGAGGTCGATGGCTGTAGGTAACAACAGAGCCCAGTGACTGTCTCTCAACACTAGTGACCCCAGTGTATAGGAAAGGTCTGAGATAGGCTGTTTAAGAAGCCATATTCACTCTTAGACTCAGCCAGCACTTCCTGGCAATTTATCATGCACCAGCCCCTAGACGGAGTACCCAAAAAGACACAAATGCAAATAAGATTTGACTCCTGGCCTCCCTTGAATGACCCGCATCCGGGGGCAGGAGAGTATTTGGTACCTTTAAGACAATTTTCAACAGTTAAGTTTTACGTAAAATAGCCTCTTTTCCTTACTGTCATGATATAAGAAATAAATGTCTCTGCTCTTAAAGTATGACCCGCTCATATGGCTGGAAATATTCTGGAATGACCTCCTTTTAAAGGCTCTTACATAGCTGGAATTTTACTGGGTTCTGAGCAGAATTATGATGGTATGCATAATCTGCCAGTTATTAACCTTGTGTGGGTGACTTGCTCTTGCTTCTTGATATTTTCAGATTTTTTACAATGAGTATGTATTTATTTCTACAGTTGGGAGGGGACAGCATAAATCAGTAAAATAATCAACTTGCAATCTAGATTTCTGAATATCTCTTATTAGTGTATTGCAAATAAGAGTGTAGTTATTTGACTTTTTGTAGGATACTTAGAATTTTGTATAAAATACAACTGTGAGGCTTCTGTCCCAGAAGTGACTCAGTAATTTTGTAGTTTTTACAGAGTTCTTAGACAAGAGGTAAATAGAATTGGTGGAGCTACTTGCCTGCATATCAGTGCTGTAGAACTTGTCTGCTTTGATTGCAAAATTTATCCAGAGAATCTCTTTGCAACTTGCTGTTGCCTTCTGCCTCTGTCTGCCCCCCCACCCCCACCCCAGGAATCATATCTTACTCCTTGCTCAGATGTGGTTTAGTTTCTATAGACACAAACCTTTCAAACACAAATGGTAGTGCCTGGAAGGGTTTATTTTAAATCTTAGAAAGCACATTACAGTGATATAAACTATCCGTTGCCTCATGAAACATAGCTCAAATCCAGGGTGTCATGGCTGGCTGATGTGTCTCACTTGATTTTCCTATGGTACTGGCCTGTGATTGTGATAAGTAGATATCATAGGCTTTTGGAAGCCCTAAAAGATTTGTTCCCCCCCACCCACTTTTTTTTTTTTTTTGCAGTGCTGGAGATGGAATCCAGGGCCCCATGCATGCTAGGGAAGTGCTCTACCACTGAGCCGTAATTGCAGTCCAGGAAGCCCTAAAAGACTCTGGCTAAAAGGAGTGCATTTATAGGCGATTCTGTTTACAGAACCTGCTCCAAGATGCCCATGTTCCCAGGTACCCCAGGGAGGTTTTGATAAAGATTTAAGAAAAGCTCTTCTCCTGGGGAATATCCTTGTTGGCCTCGTGTTTGAGGATCTGGAAATAGGGTGGAATGTCATCCTTTTTTGAGAACTTCTTTTTAATGCTGTTCTACAAGAATAAAATAGCAATCTGGTCCTTTATGCCCATTACTTTCTGGCAAGGACACATTACAAGTTAAAATTAGAAAACCCCACTTTTCTCATCCTTCATTTTTCTTCCCTGTGAGCCCCTCTTCAGAAACCCATAGAACAACTCCTGGGGAAAGGTGGTGAAATCTTATGATTTATTTAGAAATATCACGCCAAGATTTTAATCAGCGTGCTACTTGGTAGCATTCTCGAAGACTATAGAAATGTGACCATTCCAGAAGGATACTCCGGTCCATGTATTCTGGGTCACCTGGTGTTGGCAAACCAGACTGTGCCCATGGCCCCTCCACTGAGCTCTCTGACTTCAGTGGCCTGAAACATTCAGTATCCCCTTGATGAATGACCAGTTTGCCTTCACAAGACATTTTCATTCTGTTTTTTAAGAATCTACTACAGGCACCTGTAAAATAGGACAGAAAGAGGACGTGGGTCTGTAGCCAAGGAGCAAAACCCCATGGGTTGTAGATAGGTACTGTACTGCCTCCTGCCTTGTCTGTGGGTCCCTGGCCTGGAGCTGGTCCTGAAGCCACCTCAGCGGACAAGGGACAGGTATGCTCTGTTCCAACACTAGGGTGAATTGAGAACCAGACAAGAAGTAGCTTCTCCACCCTCCTTGAGGCGAGCACACAAACTTGGGGCCCCAGTCAGCATCTTATCTTATACACACTGTCTGCAGGTGAGGAATTGGCTGTAAACATTTTAAAGAAATAAAAACATGATATGGTAGGCATTTGCATGCCCCATCACCCGCTTCTGCATACTCTTCACCTTTTCTGGGTCTTCTCCCTTGATCCTTCCCTGCCCCAGGCCCCCGAGGTGCTGGAGTGTGAGAACTCCGTTCATGTGACTCGGGGAATTCTCCCAGGGTGGCTGTGTGCAGAGGTGTGTCGCCTCGTCCCCCTTTACCATGACCGGGGTGGTCCTGGCACACTGGGTATCTAGACAGCTTTTCATCAGTTGCTCATCAGCATGCTAATTGCTGTATGACTAATTATGCCCTGAATTCCAGTTGATTTTCTTAATGAGACAGCTGGGTTAATTATGTAATCGTATGATTACATTAGCCTAGAGTGCCCTGGCAAAAAGTAACGTCTGCCACACTGTGATGTCATCGCCTGGATGGTGCTCACAAGGGGCACATTCATCCTGGGGCTGATGGCAGGGGACAGCCCTGTCGCCTGCAGAGCTCTCTGTGCAAACGTGGTCCTTGGATTTATTAAGATGGGGCTTTCTGGCCCTCACAATATGAGGCAAAGCAGTTCACCCAAGCCCACCTGCCACCCTCACCATATCCTCCCAGGACAATTGATGGCATTACCTTTATGTAATTGTTTTGGCCACACCTGCAGGTATCACCCTGGGTTCCCTTTTTTCATCACATCTGATAGGTAATCTGTCAGTATGTCCTGGTGTGACCCAGCCAGAAGGTGTCCCACGTTCAAGCCCTTGTCATCCCTTCAGCCACCACTGCTGTCTCCACATGGCCATCATCCTTTGCCTCCCTGACTCACACCTGCCCCCACTTCCCCTCCACCTTTGGCCTGGTAGCCAGGCCTGATTGTCCCAGTCACTACTCTTTAGACTGCTTCTACTTTGTACTGTACCCAAAGAGTAAGAAATCGGGGTTTCATAGCCAAACCAAATAAACTTTTTACCCAAAGAGCAAAAAATTTGGGTTTCATAGCCATACAAACTATAAGTATGTTCTTATATGATTAGCATGTGTAATTATTATAGTATACATCATACATCACATTCTAAACGTAGCATAAAAGGGTCCAATGAAGAATAAAAAGAAATTAGAATTTTTATTTTCCTAGTATACAAAACTTTTCTGATCCCTGAAATTTTTATTTTTGTACTGCTGGGAATTAATTAAACCCAGGGTCTTGAGCATGCTTGGCAACTACTGAGCTATACCTATAGCCCCTGAAAATTATAATTTAAACTCAACTTTATAACTGCATAATTATTATATAATGTACATACGATAAAGTATACTCATTTCAAGTGTACAGTTAGACCACTACCCTCACTATCAAGATATAGGACAGTTCTATCACCTTTCAGGCTCCCTTATAATCCTAAACCCCAGCAACCAATCGTCTTTTTTGTTACCATAGATTCCATTTGTCATTTCTGCAGCTTCATAGAATCATACATTATATACAGATGCTTCTCGACTCGTGATGGGGTTATGACCCCAAAAATTCTATCCTAAGTTGAAAATGTATTTAATACCCCTAGCCTGCTGAACACCATAGTTTAGCCACACAGCACACTACTGTAGAGTCTTGCTTGTTTCCTTTCCCAATCGCCTGGCTGGCTGAGAGCTGCAGCAAGAGCTGCTGCCCCCTATCACAAGAGAGTATCATACCACAAATCACTAGCCCAGAAAAGGGTCAAAATTCAAAATCTGAAACACAGTTTCTATTGAATACATGTCTCTTTTGCACCACCATGAAGTCAAAAAGTCATAAGTGAACTTCGTAAGTTCAACTTGCTCTCCATGAGGCTTCTGTCACTCAGTGTAGTGTCTGGGGATTCACCGGTGTTGTTGCCGTCAACAGTCCTGTTCACAATATATGATATTCTATTGTATGGAAGTATAACAATTGTGTATCTGTCTACCTCCTGAGTGACATTTGGGTTGTTTCCAGTTTGTGCTTATTATGAATAAAGTTGGCCTAAACATTCAGAGAGTTGTATGGACATATATTTTCATATATTTTATGTAAATACCTAAGATTAGGATTACAGGGTCACAAGGTAGCTGCATATTTAACTTGATAAGAACTGTCTCACTATTTTTCAAAGTAACCGTATCATTTCATCCCTCTACAAGAAACAGGAGAGTTTCAGGTGCCTCACATCTTCTCCATCATATGGTATTATCTGATTTTAGACATTCCAGTGAATATGTATTTCATTGTGATTTTAATTTGTACTTTACTAAAGACTAATGATGCTAAATATTTCTAATGCCTATTTTGGTCATTCATAGATCTTCATTTCTAATATCCTCAATCTTTATTAGCTCATTTTAAAAAATTGAATTGTTTTTAAATCTTATTATTTTTCCCCCTCCCTTTGGTTCTTGCTTTTCATGTTTTTGGGGTGTTGTTATTATTGTTGTTTGGGGGGGGGTTGTTTTTTCTTTTGTTGTGGCACTGGAGATTGAACCCAGGGACATTCTACCTCCAAGCTACACCCCCAGCCTTATTTTTTATTCTTTATTTTGAAAGAGGGTCTCACTAAGTAGCTGAGGCTGGCCGCAAACTTGTTATCCTCCCGTCTCAGCCTCCCAAGTACTGGGATTACAAGCGTGTGCCACCACACCTGGCTGCTTTTCATGTTTTAAAAAAAGCATTGCCTACCTGAAGATGACAATTGTGTGTGTGTGTGTGTGTGTGTGTGTGTGTGTGTGTGTGTGTGTGTGTGTTTTAGAAAATTGTGCAGTTTTCTTTTTTACCTTTGAACCTTCTGGTGGATTTTGATTTGATTTTTACATATGGTGTGAGGTAAGGGTCAAGTTTTGTTGAAAATGAACTATGTATGTGTGCGAGTCTTTCCCTGGACCCACTATGTTATTTGATTCATCTGTATGTCTATCCTTATATAATAGCACACTGTATTTATCACTGTAACTTTAAATTCAGTCTTGAAATCAGGTAATACAAATCCTTCCTCTTTGGTCGTCTTTTTCAAAATTGTCTTGTTTACTTGAGTTCCTACCTAAGTTTTAGATTCTGTCTCAGCCTCCCAAGTCCTGGGATTACAGGCATGTGCCACCATGCCCAGCATTCTTTTAACATTTTATATTTAATTCTGTCCACTTTTATTCAGCTGGAAAAAGAAAAAAAAAAAATCTCTGCCTTGCTCTCATTTTCAAAGGGTATTTTTTGTTGGGTATAAAATTGCTGGTGATTTTGGTTTGTATTTTTTCTGTCTCAAGACTCTTTCTGACAGGAGCCCTCCAGTTATTCTTATCTTTCTTTTCCTAAATATAATTAATCTTCTTTTCTCTGCCTTTTAAGATTTTAGATTCTTATTCTTGTTTTTAGCAATTCAATTATGCTTATTGCTGTCCAATCTTTTGGTGCTTCTGTTCAGTTTCTCTGAATTCACTGATTTTTTTTCTTCTTGCAATATCTAATCTGTCGTTAAGCCAATTTAGTGAATTTTAAAATTTCAGATATTATATTTTAAGCTTTAGAATTCCATTTGATTCTTTTTTATTTGTCCTGTTTCTCCCCTTGTTGTGTTCATGTTTTTTGTTTTTTGTTTGTTTGGTTTTTTTTTTTTTGTTTTTTTTTTGTTTTTTTTTTTTGCGTTGCTGGGGATTGAACTCAGGGGCATTCTACCTCCGAGCTACACCCCCAGCCCTATTTTTTATTCTTTATTTTGAAACCGAGTCTAAGTTGCGGAGTTCCTTACTAGGTAGCTGAGGCTGGGTGTTCATGCTTTTTAAAATACATGTGCATGTTTATAATAGTCTTGGTCTACTAATTCCATTCTCTTGTCATTTCTGGTTCTATTTTTTATAACTGATTCTCACTCCCACCCACTCCCCTTTATTTTACAGCTTTTCGCATGTCTAGTAATTTGGGGTAGGATTTTGGGCATTGTGCATATCAGTTGTCTGGATTTTATTATTTTTCTTAAGAGTACTGAAGTTTGATTTGGTAGGAAGTTAAATTAATTGCAGGTCAGCTTGGTCATTCTGAGGCTTGTTTTTAGCAATTTGTAATGGTTCTGTACTACCCTTTACTCTAACATTAGCCCTCCATTCTAAGGAGGTCCTCTGGCATCTTTATTGAATGTCCTTGATCTTCAACAAGTCTCTCCTCTTAGCTGTTCATAACTCAAAAGTCTCCAATCCCTAACATTCTGGGAATTGTTCATCTGAGACCTTCTTTGTAGCTCTTTGCTCAACCTTACAAGTTTCACCCAAGGCATATGCACCTTAGCTTTTACCTGCAGACTCTAGATTACCCCTCTGGATTTCTGTAGCTCTTTCAGTGTACGTGTCATTCCCATTTGGTGCTCTGCCCTGCACTTTCCAGTGTTGCATCTTCCCAATCTTCTGATCTGTTTTTGCAATCCAGGAAAGTGGTACTGTGTTCTGCTTGGGTTCCCTCTTCCTTATACAGCTATCTAGAAAGTGCTTCCTGGCAAAAAGTCAGGTGAGCCAAGGGTTGGCTATGTTCATTTCCCTTCACTCAGAAGCCACAGCTCTGCTCTGCCCATCATCCAGCATCTGTAAACTGTTGTTTCATATGTTTTGCCTAGTATTCTAGTTGCTTATGGCCAGAGGGCAGTCCCGGTACCAGCCAATCTGTCATGGCTTGAAATAGAACTCTCCAAGTTGTGTTAATTTTGATGCTTGGTTTTAAGTGCTATTATAAATGGCTGGAAAAGATAACTCCCAAAGATACATAGATCCAAGCCAACAAAGTATGTTATCGACTATCTTTACAAAAACTTGATCTATATTTTTGAAGTCTGTATTCCAATTAGAAAAAAAATCTGTTGAAACTCGACTAATAAATTTTTATTTTCTCATTTCATTTTTCTTGGTAGCATTTATTGAATGTTAATGCATTACCTAGCAGTCTTCTAAACTAATCCTCACAACAACCTCATGATATAGGCTACATTATTATGCCCAATTTATAGATAAAGAAACTAAGGTGCAGATATAAGTAACTTGTCCAAGTTTGCACACACAGTAAGTTGGGATTTGAACATGTGTAATATGGCCCACACTCTAAACCATTAATGCCCCACTCCCCTTATTACAATTCAAGGCATTTTTATAGAGGGTGTTGTCTTTTTGCATAAGTGTATATGATGGTGGAAAGCATTTCCAAAATCCATTTTTAGAATGCTGTCACTATATGAGTTTTTTTCAAGTAGTCCCCCCCCACTAAGTATTAAAGTCTCACATTTACTTCAAAGACATAGATTATGTGTTTATTTTTTCAAAAACGTCAGGTAGCATATTACTGATATGACAGCCATTCACAATCAAAGAACAGGGTAGCTAATTTGGAACACTTAGCTTTTGTTAAAGAAAATTGTAAAGCTCATCTTTAAGCTTATGACTCTTAAATGCTTTTGCCAATAGGGAACCAACAAACCTTTTTGTGGTTTGAAGTACTGCAGTTTCCTTCTCATGCCCCAGTGCCTCATCTTGCAAGAAAGCACTCTGCTTACAGTTTCTTGACAGTGGAATTGAATCAAATTTGGCCCTGTGGCTCATTTCAGACATTGGATTTTCAGCACTAGAATTCAGGTTGGCCTTTCTGCATATGTTCTATTCTCTCCTTATTGTCTTTATATTTCTTCTCTCTGACCACCTTTCCTTTACCACTCTATTTTCCCTTCAGTACAGCCACCCTGGCTCCCCCCAGTGACTTGAATATGTCACATTACATTCCCATTCACTGCTGGACATTTGTCCTGGCTGCTGCCTCTGCCCAGAGTGAATTTTGAGACTTCTCCTCACCATCCAGCTCTCCTTCCTAGCTGACCTGCTCAGAGTCTTCCTCACCCACCTGTCTTTAGGATCCACTCCCTTCCCCCCTGTGACTCTCACTCTGCTCCCTGTTTCCTTTCTGCATAGTTGGCAATATTTGAAGGTATTTTCTCTTGTCGGGTTTTGCTTTCTTCCTCTCTGTCTCTCTCACTTCACTAGAATATCAAGCTTTCGCGGGGGGGGGGGGGGGGGTAGAACCTCACATGTGCTAGGCACACACTCTACCACTGAGCTACATCCCTAGCCCCCATGATAAGCTTTTTGATCAAAGGTTTTGTCCTGCTCACCGGTTCCCTCAGCACCTTGAACAACCCTGGATGTCAGAATGTGCACATCGGCCACAGAAGTCCAGCTGAATTGTGCTTTTGGGGGTGTGTGGCACTCCAGACTCCCTGCTCCTCTCCATGCCATGGCACCCCCATAACTGACCCCCTGCCCAAGGTCTTCATGTTTCCAGTAGAGGCTACTCAAGTATCACTCTCCCTAAAGAAACTACCTGGGAGTCATCTTCAGAGTGACATTTCTTGCTTTCCCTTGGTTATTTTCTGTCCCTGATTTACCTCTCCTATGATGCTGGTTCCTGCTGACATGGCCAAGTGCCTAACCTGGGCCTTTCCCAGAGCACATAGTCGCTTAGGAAATGCTCATTAAATTAGTACTAGAACAGACAGTATAATTGAGTTGGCTACTGGTTCGGGAAGCAGAATTCTTAATTAGGGTTTTGCATACCTGTTTGTCTGGCCAGCTTTGCTCCTCTCCCTGTCCCCAGGGAAGATGCCAGAGCCTGACACATCCCAGCACCAGCACCCTCCCCCAGCCTCTGCCTGTGATGGCTGGAACCAATGAGATAATGGTGCATGCACTTAGCCAAAGGTGCTGAATAAAGACAGGTGACGGGATCGGTGATCATTGTTGTTATAATTATGTTCTTTGAGTCCTGTGTTGCATAATGAGCAAATATCTCAAAGTGTTTTAGGAGTTAACTATTAGATGATTGTAAAACCTTTGTGAATTTGTCATGGTGGTGAGGAGCTGGGTACAGAGCATACTGAGTTGGAGAAGGCTGGGCAGACAGGGGTTACAGGATTTTGTGTGTTCCTCTTACGTATGGGTGTGTTCCCTCACCTCCTCCAGACTATTCCCTAATTGAGCTACTGAGATCGGAGGCTTCTGACGTGCAGCATGAGACCTAACAATACTCGTGTGGGGTTTAAATGGCATTGGAAATCATTAACTAGACAAAAAGCTATGATTTCCCCAGATTAGCATGCAGGTTGGGGTTTGGCGTGCCGAAATTCATTGTTTTGGTCTCCAGCCCAAACATGCTAGAGTCATTATATTGTCATGTGGTAATTAGCTGTTCTTTAATACAAGTAATAAAAATTAAGCCTAAGAGGTACTTTAGCAATGCCTTTTACATATCCCAAAACAATATTCAAATGCTATAGGCATTTAGTCATTCAACTGCAGCATAGTAAAGTTTGAAGTTTAATGCATAGAGATGTTTGAACATTCATCCCGTTCCTTATTCTGTGACCAGTTTTGCTACTTAGGCATTAACCTCTAATAGTGTTAAATTGAATATAGATGCCATAATGAATAATTAGGAAATTGCCAGAATTCTCACTTATAGTATAACACTCTGAAAATTTGTCTAAAGGTCTAGTTACTATTCACTTGATAATGTGCCTGTTATTTTTATATGTCCCTGGATTCCTTGCTGAATCACATGATGGAAGCTAATCTTTTTCTTTTTCTTTTCCTTTTGAAGCAGACATGGTGGATCTCTGGCCTTTTAAAAAGAATGGGCAGGAAATATTGACAGAAATTTTAGAGACAGAGTACATTATACAAGCTGAGTTCTTTAAAAACTATAATTGGTACTAGCAGATATGTTGGAAAGCCACCATGAGTGAATGCTAATCGTATTTCCTACATGTGCAGTGGTCCTCCTTCTCGCCTCTCCTTCCCTGACCTCCAGATCAGGTTCACCTTGTACCTGTGTATGAAAGAGGCTGTGGGCATACTGTTCATTTCCTGCAGGCCATTTGTCTAACACAAAGCCATGGAGGTAGGGAAATGGGGCAGGAAGATTTCCTGGGAAGATACTAAAATTTAAAAAGGAAAAAAAAAACTGAACCAATCAGGCATGGTGGCACACATCTGTAATCCCAGTATTTGGTATTTGGTATTTGGGAGACTGAGGCAGGAGGATCACAAGTTCAAGGCCAGCCTCAGCAACTTAGTGAGACTCACTTTCAAAATTAAAAATAAATAGGGCTGGGGGTATAGCTCAGAGGTAGAATGCCTCTGGGTTCAATCCCCAGTACTACCCCCCCCCAAAAAAAACAAAAAACAAAAAAACCTGAATCCAGAATGTTCTAAAAATTCCATTTTTCTTATTATGCCTACTCCTGCTTAGAGAACCTTCTCCCCAAAATAGCTTTTGAAATCTAATTTAACATAAATATTTTAATGCTGATTAAAATAATAATGAAAAGCCAAGCCATACATGAGAGAGCAATGCAGTCATCGGCTATATATACACACGGGCGGGGGTTGCACATGATGGACAACTTTGGTCTGCCGGCTCGCACTCAGTGCGTCCCAGTGACTTCCTCTTGTAAACTCCACAAAGACACTGGCATCTTCAAGAGCTCCTGGCTCCTGAGGCATGGTAGACCCCCTCCCTTGTTTCCAGGAACCAAGGGTGGTCTAAAAAATTAATGACTCTGCATTTGAAAATTAAGTGAGCCCTCAAACATATACCCTTGTTGATCCACCGTGCTTGGTGTTTAGCATTCCTCAACAAGAGACTAAATCTCTGCAGCCATCTCACAAGTGATGCTGGCACCCAGGCCAGAAATACGTTCAATAATCTTTCCAAACCCTGTGAACTTGGGTGTTCTTCTAGTGAGATGGAGCCTGAGCATTCCAAAGGAAGTGTTCCTCGGGTGCCTGGCAGGTGGATTATAATTACTGCGTAGGCAGCAGAAGGAAAAATGAAGATCGGACTGATGCAGAAAAACATTTAATGTCTGTCCATCTTGTGCTGAATTAATAGTGAAGCCAGAGGCAAAGAGTCAGTCCGGTAAATCACATGTCTGTGATCTCCAACTTTGGATTAAAATTTGATGTTAAATAAATTGGATGGCAGGTATCACATTCAGTTGACCACAAAGGCTCACAGGCCTGGTGTGGATGCTGTTCAGCTCTTTGTGTTATAATCAGGAGCTTGGTGGCCTCCTGGCTGCTGGACCGCTGATCTGTGCCAGTGGGTCATGCTGGGTAACCAGCTGTGATTCTGTGGTGTTCTCCAGTCTTGGGACCGACAGCTTCTCACCCCTGACTCTTCTCAGCATCCTTCATCAGTAAAGTAGGATGGCAGAGAAAAGTGATTGTGTCCCAGAACTTGGGAGGCTGAGATAGGAGGATCGCAGATTCAAGGCCAGAATCAACAACTTAATGAGGCCCTCCATGACTTAGTGAGACCCTATTTCAAAACAAGGAATAAAAAATAGGGTTGGAAAGCCGGGCGTGGTGGCCATGCTTGTAATCCCAGCATTTGGGAGGCTGAGACCGGAGGATCCGGGTTCGCGGCCAATCTCAGCTACTTAGTGAGGCACTCCGCAACTTAGTGAGACCCGGTTTCAAAATAAAGAATAAAAAATAGGGCTGGGGGTATAGCTTGGAGGTAGAATGCCCCTGAGTTCAATCCCCAGTACCACAAAAAAAAAAAAAAAAAAAAAATAGGGTTGGAGGTGTAGCTCAGAGGTAGAATGCCCCTGGGTTCAATCCCCAGTACACACACACACACACACACACACACACACACACACACACACACACACACACACACACACACAAGGGTCTCTTTTTTTCCTTATACCAGCTGGCCTAGACCTGGCAAACTTGGCTGCCTTCCCTGTGCCCGCTAATTTGCTACACAACCTTGGACCGGTCCCTGTACTTCTCAGAGCTTTAGTTTCTACTTCAATCCCATGTCTCTTTCTCAGTGTTGTTGTGAGGCTCAAATGAGAAAATGTCCATACAAGTGTTCTCTGATGTGTATGATATTCCCACAGTATCAGGTGTTATTTCCAACTTCATGAACTTATTATAGAGGTTCAACTTATAGGCACTTTTCTACAGACCAGCCATTCTCCAAGCACAGCTGTAGATACGTCATGGATTTTCCTGGGGCTCCTTCCTCTGCTGCCTACATAGGTTTCTCTTCTTACCAGATGGAAGAATGAAAATCATTAAAGCATTGCACCATGCCACAGAGTCAGCAAATACCAGTGAATCCTCCCACCACTATTCCATCCCCATCTGTATTCGTTGAGAATCCTAGGGTGGGTCTTTTGTCAGTCAGTGGAGAAGCCCCCTATTCAGCCATGGGTTCTGGGGACTCTGCAGGAGGAGGCAAAACCCTGGGAGAGCCTGCAGGAGGACTTCCTACACACTCGGGAGGCCTGCCCCAAGCCTCTGCCTCAGGTCTAGGTCTGGTGTAGGCTAACGTGAGTTTTTTTCTTGTGCAGATCCAGTCCCAGCTCTGGATCTTGGGCAGCAGCTGCAGCTCAAAGTGCAGCGCCTGCATGACATTGAAACGGAGAACCAGAAACTTAGGGAAACTCTGGAAGAATACAACAAGGAATTTGCTGAAGTAAAAAATCAAGGTTGGTGGAAAATGTGCTCTTTGCTCGGCTTTCTTCTTCTTCTTCTTCTTCTTCTTCTTCTTCTTCTTCTTCTTCTTTTTTTTTTTCTTTAATTGCCTTCCCCACACTGTCGAGACTAGCTCTAATTGTTATACACGTCATGAAGCCAGGGTGGGGCGAGAAACAGAATCGTTAAAGTGAGATAATGATAATGCTTAGCCATTTAGAAGTCAAACTTTTCCTGTGCACAATAACTACATATGATTTTATTGCCCTCAGACAGGGCTGATCAGAATTCTTTGAAAATTCCTCCTATATCATCATATGATAGGATCTGCCTTTTAAAAGACTGATGTGTTGCCTCCGGGCGCCACCTGTCAGAGAGCCAGCTCATGATCAAAGGGTCACACACAGTAAGTCATTTAGTAATTGCTGCCGATCCATTAAGGCTCCAGACAGGACGCATCCTTTGCGTGCTTACGCACTGCCTTTCCTCGCCCGCCTCACCTATTCATTACAAATCCAGTGAAAGAAAACAGCCTCTTGGTGTGGTTGCCCAGCATCAAGGCAGAGAGGGCAAAGGTGCCCTGGCTTTTCCCGTCGAGGAGGAACAAAGGAATCTCCCCTACACCTAAAACCCAGATGTATTCAGAATCTAGGATACTCCTGACTTCTTTGTCTTGAAGAAAAATCAGGGCCCCTATGAATGCAGCTGCCAGGTTTCCAGCCAGCTCTGAGTTATAGCCTGGCCTGCCTATTTTTGCTTGGGGACATGGGTATGGAATGGGTGAAAAGGAGAGGCATCTCCTGGGCCAGTTCCTCTGTGTGGACTTCCACATAATATGGTTAGAGGGCTGAGTGCTGAGGACTGTGAAAAGCATCCTTTGGCTTTGAGAATGTTGGAGGCAGACTCAGGAGGAGGATTACTCACAGGAAAATGCCAAAAAAGACTGGGATAATATGGAAATAGCCAAAGATACAGACAGGCCTATTCTGTGAGAGCAGCCCCCAACCCCATCTTGGGGTCTCTGCAAGTTCCCCCGGGCATTGCTATGCTCAGGCGCTCAGGCAGCAGGGCCTCTTGCTGCAGCTAGGGAACATGGGCTGGAATGGTACTGGGGGAGTCAGAGCCAGCTCTGTCCTGCTTGAAAGCCAGGCATGGGCTTATTTAGCTGGGATCCTTCTGAGAAAAGGTACTGCCTTCCCCAAGTAGGAGTCCTTTCTTGTCACAATCTCCCAGTACCCAGTTCATCTGCTTTGCATAGGGACATTACCTAAAAGGAGTGTCTTTTTCATTTGTTTCTTCAGTGACCTCTGGTGTCTAATTTGGACAGCCCTCATCTTTTTTGTTTTTGTTTATTTGATTGATTGTTTTTGCTTGCTGTTATTTGTTGGAGGATGGTGCAGTTGTAACGTGTAGGGCTATGCAGGGTTTTCCTTCCCTTTTCCCTGCATGACCAGCACCTCCATTATCAGGTGCTCAGCTGCTGAGCATTTGCACAGTGGTTGACCAAGAGCCCTAACTGAGTGTGGGATGTTCTCTCCCCAGAGGTCCCTGTGGTAGGCTTTAGAAAAACAGTCCAAGGCCCAAGAACAAAGGCTCTGGAGGCAGACAGACCTAGCTTGAGTCCATTGGTTGCCACTATCTAGCTGTGTAGCCTGGGACATCTTGCCACTGTAAAAGCTGCTTTTTCTTAGGGCATGTTCTCATACTTCCCACACAGGGCCGTGGTACGTAAAGCCCTTGGTACTCAGTAAATACCAACTGCTTTTTAGGCTTGTTTGCCAGTAAATCTCCCCTCCTTTATATACTGATAACAGATTTTGCCAGTCTCCAGAAAAAATGTCACTTTCCTCTTCCCAGTGTGGCATGATCATAATTGGAAGGGTGAGGGGCACATCATATGTTTCCATCATCACAGTGGTAATGTGGATGGTTAAGAAATTAGAGCAGAGCTGGGCATTCTGGCATACACTTGAGGCTGAGGCAGGAGAATCACAAGTTTAAGGCTAGCCTCAGCAATTTAGTGAGACCCTGTTTTTAAATAAAAAGGTCTGGGGTGTAGCTTAATGGTAGAGTGCTTTCATTGCATGCATGAGGCTCTGGGTTCCATCCAAGGAAGGAAATAAGGAAGGGAATTTCTAAATCAGGTGGCACAGCTCCCCTCTCCTACAATTAATGATGAGTAAATTGGTGTCTTGGATGCAGCTAAATAGCGCCCTTCTGCCACACTGCCCTCTTCTGCATATGCTGAGGGGCCTGCTGGGATACCAAGGAATGTCCTGGACACAGATTGAGACAGCAGGGAAGCCCAGTGGTTGCAGAATAAACCCCCCCTGGCTTGGGCCTTGACAATTAGCAACCTTGGTAGCAAAAAGACCCCATCAGGCACAGACCTCAAACTTCCCATAGGAGCATAGGTGTGTCAAATGAAAGACCCATCAGAATGATGTTGGGGCATCTGGGCACCAGCTTCCCCAACAATGCTACATACCAGGTGTGTAAGTCACCTACTTTCCCACAGACTTGTGGGCCCAGACAGGAGCACATTAGCTAGGCATGGAATACCACATGGCCTAGTGGCCGTAAGCTAAGGGCTCTTTGTCAAGAGAAAAAAATAGCCTTTTTCATTAAGATAGAACTCTGAGGGCTCTCCTTAGAGAAACAGAAGATAACATTAAAATCAATGACCCAGCCAGACATAGAAGTGGACACCTGTAATCCCAGTACTCAGGAAACTGAGAAAGGAGAATCACATATTCGAGGCCAACCTCAAAATAAAAAATAAAATGGAGCCAGGCATGGGGCACATGCCTTTAATCCCAGTATTTGAGAAGCTGAGACAGGAGGATCACAGGCTCATGACTAGCCTCAGCAACTTAGCTAGACCCTGTATCAAAATAAAATAAGGCTAGGGGTGTAGCTCAGAAGTAAAATGATCTTGAGTTCAATCCTCAATATCCAAAAAACAACAACAAAAAAAAAAAACCAATGACCCCTTCATGCATTTGAAGGGAGAAACGGGAGTCTTCCTGCCTCTTCAGTGGGTTGTTTGGGGTCTAGAAGAAATGTTCTGTGAGTAAGAGGCTCATGACATATCATTCTCAAGCCATACTGACAGGCCAAAGTCAAGTGAGAGCGTATGCTTCCAGAACAGACACGCAACAGGCGCACTCTGAAAATGCCCATGTGTTCTTTCAAGTCCATGGTCTGTGTCACTGTAGGACAATTAGCAGGGGAGAAATACCTTTACAGCACCTGGATCCCAGGGTTTGTTCCAATGGGGCCCCTGAGTGTGACACATCTGCCGAATCCTGGCACCTTCATTTCTTTGTGCCCCAGCTCTTCCTGAGTACCCACCTGTGCCAGGTGCTGGGAGCACAAAGTCAACTCAACTTCCTAAGGGATGGATCTGGAAACAGCAGATAGTGGTCACCAGAAACTCCATTCCCTTGGAGTTGAAGCCGTAGTGTAAAGTCTATAGGAGGGGTCCCGCTCTAAGGTCTGAGTTAGGGCCCAACGCCATTCATTACATCTGCTCTGATGTACCTTTGGATAATTGAACCGAGTGTCATAAACATGGAGCAGTGATGGGTCACCACTCTTTTTATTTTACATTTTCTTTTTTTTTAAATTTTTTATATTGGTGCATTGTAATCATACATCTTTGTTAGGTACAAGCTGATAAAGGCATATATGCACACATTTCTCATTTAACCCCTTCCCCAATTCCCACCCCACTCCCTCGTCCTCCCTCCTTCTCAAGTTCAGTTTAGTGATTGACTTTGATATATTTGTGAAAGTACATCATGTGTATTAGGGTGCCCTCCCCTCCCCCCGTCCATCACCTTCAACTTCTTTGCTTATCTAGGGTTTCTCCTTTTTCATCTGGAGTCCCTCTTATGCCCCATCTTCTCCCTAGCATCCACATATTAGGGAGAACATATGCTTTTTTACTCTTTGTGACTGACTAATCTCACTTAACATAATGTTTTCCAGTTGCATCCATTTCCCTGCAAATAACATGATTTTATTCTTCTTTATGGCTGAGTAAAATTCCATTGTGTACATACCCACCAGTGGCCTGCACATCTTCCCCCATCTCCAGGGCAGATACTCCCAGCTGAGGAGATGGCACTGTATCCACTTCATGCATCAAATTTTCCCTCACTGTGAACCAGCAAAGCTCCACTGTGGTCCACTAGGTCTGCAGACTGGCTTGCCTCCATTTCCATACTACACACCTAACATGGAACTGTTTCCTTTGTAAGAAAGTACTTAAACCCATGCTAAAACTTTATTAATCTTCCCTCAGTAGAGGACTAATTTAAGATTCATCAATAAGACGATATTATATTTTACCGTTGATTTCTACCCTTTTTAAAGTGTGCTAGAGAAGCCATAGCACTTCTTCCCAGCAAAATCCATTGATCCTCCTCATCCTGAACATTGAAAGTTCAATTTAACATTTAGGGGAGTAAAAGGTCTCCGAAGGGACTCATAACCATTGATTTTGTGTCGGTGTGGACACGGTAAAGTTTAAAACATGCCGATCCTACCAGGTTACAAAAGCCTAGTACATACAGCCACATGGAACTACTTCTCTTACTAGAGGTTTTTCTTTCTTTTCTTTCTCCTCGCAGAGGTTACGATTAAAGCACTTAAAGAAAAAATCCGAGAATACGAACAGACTCTGAAGAGCCAGGCCGAGACTATTGCTCTCGAGAAGGAACAAAAGTTGCAAAATGATTTTGCAGAGAAGGAGAGGTAAGCGTGGGTCCCATGGCTTCCCAGTGACATCATGGTTTCCCTCTAACTGTGATATGACATGACTCTTTGAAAAATGTACCTGTGAGTTCAGCCCAGGTGGTAAACAAAACTCCCAAGGTCTCTAGACCAACTTTTGCTTGAAAAATGAAAG
>PVLC010000822.1:141949-174787 GCA_004027655.1 Graphiurus murinus
TCCCAGCATTCGGGAGGCTGAGACCGGAGGATCCGGGTTCGCGGCCAGCCTCAGCTACCTAGTGAGGCACTCCGCAACTTAGTGAGACTCGGTTTCAAAATAAAGAATAAAAAATAGGGCTGGGGGTATAGCTCGGAGGTAGAATGCCCCTGAGTTCAATCCCCAGTACCGCAAAAAAAAAAAAAAGAAAGAAAGAAAGAAAGAAAAATGAAAGTGAACCCAATCCTTAATTTGTGTGGTTATCTTTAATGGAATGGGTCGATCTTTGCTACTGCTGGGTGGCACCAGGAGGTTGGGGTCTGGAGGGTGTCTGTTGCAGCCCTTTAGGTCCAAAACTTGAAAATAAGCATTCATAATTAACAAGGCAGTACCTGGTGCCTATACCTGAGAAGAAAGAGAACAAGTCCTCCCAAAGTACATCTCCTGTGGGGAAGCCCTGGGTACATGCAGAGCTCCTTCTACCTTCTTCAGTGACTCTTCTTTTATTCGTTTGTTTGTTTTGTTTGTACTGGGGATTAGCCCCAGGGGCATTCTACCTCTGAGCTCAGGGTCTCACTAAGTTGCTGAGGCTGGCCTCAAACCTGTGATCCTCCTGTCTTAGCCTTTCAAGTACTGAGATTAAAGCATGCGCCACAATGCCTGACTCTTTAGTGACTTTTTATATTTAATGTCACACACACACACACACACACACACACACACACACACACACACACACACACACCTTTGGTCTTTTGTTCTGTTTTGCCTCTCTTCGTTAGCTCACAGTACTTCATAAATCAAGGAGTTGACACAGACTGATCTTCCCTGTCTGAAAATCTGAAATGTTCCAAAATCCAAAGCTTTTTGAGTGTTCAAAAAGTTAAGGATTTGGGGGACTGGGGTGCATGCTTAGTATGTACAAGGCCCTAGGTTTGGTCCTCAGCTGGAGGAAACTAGTTAAGGATTTGGGAGGCATTTCAGACTTCAGATTTTCAAATTAGGAATGTTCAGTTAGTAAATTCTGCAAATATTCCAAAATCCAGAAACTCCAGAGGCTGGAGCACTTGTAGTCCCAACCATTTCAGAGGCAGGATAGTAAATGTTAGTAAAATATGTGAATATACCATCTAACTATTGTGAGTTCTAGATTTCTAATGGCTTATTGTACCCCAAACTTTCTCCAGTATGACTGCTTAATGAAAGTTAGATTTGTTGTCAAAACTAATGTAATGTAATGACTACTGAGCTTTCCAATTCCAACTATGTACTGTGTAAGTTGGATTTTTAAAAACTTTGGTAGCCAGGTGTGGTAGCTCATGCTTGTAATCCCAGTACTTGGGAGACTGAGACTGGAGGATCCTGGTTCTCGCCTAGCCTCAGCTACTTAGTGAGGCCCTCCACAATTTAGTGAGACCCTATTTCAAAATAAAGAATAAAAAATAGGGCTGGGCATGTAGCTCAGAGATAGAATACTTCTAGGTTCAATCTCCAGTACTGGGGGGGGGGGGACGTCTTTGGTTAAATTAATGTAGTAAATCTTAGTCCTAGCATAAAGAAATGTGTCTGTCTACTAACAGGAGGCACTAAATTTATAGTTACAAGGGGCCATTTGGGTCATGGGTGGCAGAAGGTCTTGTTGGGATGTTTTCTATTGATTTCATACATTTCTGCTTAGAGTTTTTGTAGGGTGAGCTCCATAAAGCTATTGGTAAAATACATACTTAGCATGTATAATCCAGGATTCAACCCCCCCCCCCCAGTAGATATCACAAAGCTTTCTTGAGAGTTCTGTAAAGCTGGCTTCATATCAAAAAGAAGAAAAATGCCAGCTTCCACTCATTCAGTACCTACTCAGCATCAGAACTTTCCAGGGCACTTTCAGTACATTTTCTCATTGAGCGCCCAAGAAAAATCTGTAGCACACACTCATCTCAGAGAAGATAAAGAGAAGTGAGCCACAAGTTGGTCTCTGCTGGAACTTATACAGCTAACCAGAGGTGGAATGGTGTGTGTCCAGACTCCGCCCACACTGGCAGTATAACCCCTGCCTCCCTGTCAGCACAGACATGGCCTCCTGCAGTCCTCACTCCAAGACCAAGGCCAGTGCCTTGGGACTGCCCAGCTCTGCAAATAAAGCTGCTCCCCACCCTGCCAGGAGAGTGTGGCAAGGTGCTGTCCCAGGAAAGAAGTAAGAAACAAAAGCAGGGCTCTAAAAGGTGAGCAGACCTTTTCAGCTGGTATAGAATTCCACAACTGGTGTGGAATTGGTCCATGCTCCTTTTAAGAATGCACTTTAAGCCAGGCATAGTGGTGCACACTCCTAATCCCAGTATTTGGGAGACTGAGACAGGATGATTACAGGTTCAAGGACAGCCTCAGCAAGTAGTGAGACTCTCATCAACCTAGCAAGACCCTGTTTCCAAATAAGAAATAAAATTGGCCTTGGGGTGTAGCTCAAAGGTAGAATGCCTCTGGGTCCAATCCCCAGTACCAAAAAAAATCACTTTGTTAGGAGGCTGAGATAGGAGGATCATAGGTTTTCAGCCAGCCTCAGCAACTTAGCCCTCAGAAATTTAGTGAGACCCTGTTTCAAAATAAAAAATAGGGTTGAGGGTGTAGCTGGTAGACTGCCCCTGGGTTCAATCCCCAGACACACACACACACACACACACACACACACGAAAAGAATGCACTTTGTGCCCAAAGAGATTTCTTACCATGCCATTGATAATGTGGAGAAATGCAAACAATCTGAATGCCTTACCTAGGAGAAGTGGGTAAGTAAAAGCTAGACCATCCCTAACTGGAATGTTATATAGCCATGAAAATAATTATGTAGAATTCACAATAACCTGAAAAAAAAGTATCCAGCATAATATGAAGTAGAAAATGAATGATGCAATGTTATATACGGTATTACTGATTATACTTGCCCCCAGCAAACTAATACATTACAGAAATGTAAAAATAAAATTATATGGGTACTCATATTATGGGCTTTTCAAATTAGGTAAAAGGATTAATTATATTAAAAGATATGAATAACTGACTATTGGGAGGATAAATCTAGATTTTTATTATCTCATTCTTTATGCGAAATGTTAAGTTGGACCTAAGATTTAAATATTAATAATTAAATTATACATACTGGAAGAAAATTTGGATTTATATTTTGTTTTTAATAATTTTGGAATGAAGAAGTTTAAGCCTATATGAAAAGTTATAAATGACATCTAAAATTTAAAACAGATTTTTTAAAACAAATAACAATAAACAAAGTTTTAGAAACATCAGCACACTGGGAAGAAATATTTGCACCAATAAGACAAAAGGCTAACTTTCTATATATGCAAAGAGCTCTTACAAATTATTAGGGAGAAAAAAATCATTTCTACCAAAAGTGGGCAAAGGCAATGAGCAATCATTTCATTCAAAGAGAAATGCTCAGCTTTGCTCAACAGTAATATGCTAAGTTAGATTTTATCCAGTGTTTGCAGGGTCTACAAAAACATTCTAACATATTGTTGGTGGGAGTTTAAGTTGTTAAGTTTTTTTGTAGGGAAATTTCTCAATATCAGAACAAAACAAAAAAGTTACATAAAGCCTTTGACCACTATAATTCCTCCATATGACTTTTATCTAACAAATTCACTTTCAAAATTATGTAACAATATCTACATAAAGAGCATTGAGGAAATGTTTAGCAGAAAAAAACTGTAAATAACCTGTGTCCACAGAGGCTTGGTTAAATTAATCATTTACTAAGAATGAGGAATGGCTGCATATGCTGGAGAGGAGCATTTCTAGAATATGGAAATCAGTGGAAAAGCACGCTGCAGAACAGTGTGTTGTGATCCCCTTTTATAGTAAAAGGAAGAGGGGTAGGAGGTTTATATTTCACTGAGGTAAATTATGGATTAGTTTTCATTACACTGTAGTATGTTACATATTAGTTCATATTTCACTATAGTATGTTACTTATTAATTTATATTACACTATAGTATATTACCTAATAGTTTATATTTAGCTTTGGTATGTTACAAATTAGTTTACATTTTGCAGTAGTATGTTACATATTAGCTTACATTTTGCTATAGTATGTTCCCTATTAGTTTATATTTCCCTGTAGTATGTTACAAATTAGCTTACATTTTGCTATATGTGTTACATATTAGTTTGCATTTCATGATAGCATGTTGCATGTTAGTTTATATTTCACTGTAGTATATTAAATATTAGCTTACATTTCTCTGTAGAATGTTACCTATTAGTTTAAATCACACTATAGCATGTTACTTATTATACTGTATTTCTGTACAAGCAGAAACATTTTAGAAAGCTATAAAAAGACACAATCAATGGAGTGGATCTGAAGCCAAGGAAGAGAGAGGACATTGTGCTTTCCATGCTCTTGTAAAATTTGACTTTTTAAAACTGCACACATAGCCTGGCGTGGTGGCGCACGCTTGTAATCCCAGCATTTGGGAGGCGGAGACCGGAGGATCCGGGTTCGCGGCCAGCCTCAGCTACCTAGTGAGGCACTCCGCAACTTAGTGAGACTCGGTTTCAAAATAAAGAATAAAAAATAGGGCTGGGGGTATAGTTCAGAGGTAGAATGCCCCTGAGTTCAATCCCCAGTACCACCAAAAAAAAAAAAAAACTGCACACATATTAATTTTATAATTGAAATACATAAAGATACTAGCAGTGATTTGCTATAAGTGATCAAAAGTTGGAGAAATTTTTTTTAGCTGTATTATTTTTCTTTTCTATATTCCCAGGTTTATTATGTTGAGGTTTATTATATTCATATGACATAAAAATAATAAACTTATTTTTAGAGATTTCTGCAGATTAGAAGGAAGGCATGCTATTTATTGACCATGGAATTCACATGGCAATCATGGGAAATGTAACTGTGTAGAATGTAGTCGGAGATGTTCAGAAGCTCCCTGTTCGGTAGTGCAGTTGCATTTGCATTCCATTATAACAGAGATGGGACAGCTGTCACATCTCTTTAGTGCATCCTTTATTCCAACAAATTCCTTCTTTGTGTCAGCAGAATGTAAATGTATCGTTCTTCTTGGGCTAACTTCACAAAACAATGAGCGCATGATGATGGTTTTTTTTTTCTTTTTAATATCTGGCATCTCGAGAACAAGTTAACACTTGGGGAACCTTTCTGCACTAAATCCCATATGTCAAGTCCTACAGAGTGCTCACTTACATTACATAATATGCAATTGGCTACATACAGAGTTGGGGTGTGGGAATTCGTAAGTAGGCTCCACAGTATGCAGGACACTGGGAGTAACAACCAGTTGTATGCCTGCCTCCAGCTGTGCCTCCCAAAGAAGAGAGCTGATGGGTGCAGCTCAAGACGCACAATGCGACTCTGTTAGTAAACAAGATGACCAATCTGGCTTCATTCTCTTGCTTTTCAGAAAGCTGCAAGAGACACAGATGTCGACCACCTCAAAGCTGGAGGAAGCGGAACACAAACTTCAGACTTTGCAAACAGGTTTGATGCTCTTCATCCTAACTGATGCGGGAAAGACTGACAGGACAGCTTGGTCAGTCTCTTGGCCAGCCAGGCCCCATTTGCCACCTGTTGTTCCTGCAGATCCTGCAGGAGCCATGGGAGCCCATCCTCTCAGAGCCACTGGCTGCTTCACCTGACTCCATTAGTCACCGCTTTGAGTTGTTAATGTGGAGGTGGGAGGATCTGCATGCCATTTCCATCCCTTCCACAGCCATCCTTTCTTCCTGCTCTTTTCTCCAACAAACACGTCTAAATCACCAAACTGTCAAGGACTGACATTTCATTTAGAACAATAATAGGAAAAAAAAAAAAAACTTATTTCTACCCTAAGTGAAGTTAAGAAGAACAGTAATAGCAGAACCTTTAGAATTTAAAAGATACCAAAAAAGGTTATGCTAAAGTTTGCAGTTTCTTTAAACTTTTTTTCTTTTTTTTCCTCTGAAAGGGAAGCAGCACTGTATCTTTAATTTAAATGTGGAAAAGAACATTAGAATACAACATAATTCAAGTTAAAACACAGATGACAGAGAAGGAAAAAAAATAATCACAACCAATTTAACACACATAAATCACATCCAGAAAATATAAAGATGGGGCCGAGGGTATAGCTTAGTGGTAGAGCACTTGCATAGTGTGTAAGACCCTGGGTTTCACTGGAAAAAAAAAGAAAGAAAGGAAAAGGAGATATATATTTATAAAGACCACCCACAAATTCATTAAAATTGAGAAAAGATCCCATTGAATAATGGGCAGTTTGCAGAAGAAAGCAAGTGGCTGATGCACGTAAGAAAAAACACTGAAAATGTTTATTGGTCAAGGAGATGCAGATTGAACAGTGAAAGGTTGTTTTGCCTATCAGACTGTCAGAAGTTTTCAATCAATAATGCCCAATGTTGGTGAGGATATAGGAAAATGGACACACTCAGGATCTGGATGGAAATATGAACTGTGTCCTGGGAGCCCAACTGGGTGGTATTTATGGAAAGTTTCAGCACTTAAGCTCTTTACCCAGCAGTTCACTTCTAAGTTGCAAGAACGCAGGGCTAATTTTTAGTATTATTGCCTGGGTCCTGACATGGAAAGATTGTCATGCCATAACACTAAGGGGAAGGGGCAAATCTCAGAAAATATTCCCATTGTCCCATCGATGGGGAGATACTATATATTCAGTCGTGAATTAGTGGAAATGTATCTGGAGAAAGATGCCATTGGGCAGTCATGCTGAGGAGCAAATGTCAGGGTGTGCTTATGCTTACACCAACTTCATTGGCAAAGGGTCAGTCTCTGGATCACTGCAGTAAAAGATGCAGTAGCATGAGACGGAGGAGGCTGATGCCTGCATCATGTACCAAACTCTCACAGCAAGCTTTTATTTTTTTATTTTTAAGTAGAAGGAATATATTCTAAAATAATGCTAAAAAGTAAAACATAGTAAATACATAAACCAGCAACATAGTTGTTTATTGTCATGATGAAGTGTCATGAGCTGGACATAAGTGCATGTGCTTTACTTGTATACAGCTGAAACCTCATTATGTGGGCATAACTGTGTGTGCAATTGCATGTGGAAATATTTTTAAGTGATAAAAGACATTTAAAAGCAGGAAATCTGCCCAGTAAATGATTAGCACCGGTTCTCTTAAGAGTTGCTTGGATTCATATGAGAGAAATGAAAGGATTTTCTGTTCTTTTTTTGTACTTCTGTCTTCTTTGCCTATTTTGAAATGGGAACATATTCCTTGTATATTTGTCCTTTTTTACTTTGATTGAAACAGTTCATATCTTATATCATGGTTTTCTGTCCTTGCCTTTTAGCCCTGGAAAAAACTCGAACAGAATTATTTGACCTGAAAACCAAATACGATGAAGAAACTACTGCCAAGTAAGTCTGTACAGGTGCCCCCGCCTGTGTGGCCTGGCTAGGACCCCAACCTTTGCCAGGCCAAGAGGCAGCTCTGTAGGTGTTAAAAAGTGCTTGACCTCTGTCCCCAAGGTGTGAGTGCTCATTGGATAGTCCATCCAGCCAAAACTTTTGTATTGTCATGAAGTCTTGCATGATGGTTTGTCTTTGGCACTGGGAATTGAACCCAGAGGCATTCTACCTCCAAGCTATACCCCCAATCTGATTTTTCTCATTTGGAAACAGGGTCTCACTAGGTTGCTGAGAGCCTCACTAAGTTACCAAGGCTGACTTTGAACCTGCGATCCTCCTGTCTCAGCCTCCCAAGTCCTGAGATTATAAGCATGCACCACCACTCCCAGCAGATGTTTTGCCTTTTCTAAGAAAGTTTGAGGGAAAGACTATAAAAGATGTTACACATGGACATTTCTTCATGGGTCTTGGTCTGGGGAAATCAAGTCACCTTTTCTCTGGGCCATTTGGTTCACCCAGGGCTCTTTAGGAAGAATCAGCATGTTCCCACACAAGTATATTTTGGTCACACCTTATGATGCTCTGCAGGTGTGCCTGTGCAGGGACACACATTGGGTGAGAAGTCACATGAGGCCTACTTCCCATCTGGCTCTTGTCAGGAGGAAGTAAGAGTGACCCTTTCCAAGTACACATTGTCCCAAACCCTCTGTGCAGCACACCAGAAAGGAGGAAATAATACTGCTGTAAATCATGAGTTGAAGCAACAGAGACCACTGTTAGCCATGGCCTCCTCCACTAGAGTCCAGGCGGGCACTGCCAGGCTGCAGTTTGAACCATTACTCCTGTTCTGGAAGGCTCCTGCAGAAACCCTTGGGGCCATCAACAACAGAGACTCTTGGGCGGCCCCCCTCAAGTAGCAAAGACCCCTGTTGTGCGTGTGTCCCAGGGCATTGGTGGGACGCTTCTGAGTAGTGCCACCCCCAGGCTCCAACTCTGGTGTGGGAATAGGTGCCTAGCATTCCTCTGCCCCAGCATACCTGCCCTTGGGTTTTGAGGTTGCTGTTGCGTCCACTGCCCTCAGGACCCTGTGTAGATGGGCTCTTGACCCTTCACTGTGGGTGACAAACCCAGCTATGCAGCCCTGGTAGCCAGAGCCAACTTTGTCTATGCACACAAAACTTCTACACAAAGATCAAAATGTCCTGGCCAGTCCCTACATCCCTGGCAGACTTGTTAAATCTAAATCCAGTGGGAATTTCCAGGTCATCTGCCCTCCTCTCACAGTGTGCCAAAACTGGGCTTTATATGTACAGAACAAGCTGGGCTAAGGTAGGGCAAGGGTTAAAATCTCACTCTGAAGAGTTACTCTTCCCATCCCGGTGACAGCATTGTCAAAGAGCACGGCTGCTGGCAAGCACACTGGTGCCTACCCTCCCCTCAGAAGCCCTCCGCCTCAGCCTACTCACCCCACCAAGGTGTAACCACAGCAGAAACCACCCCAACTGCCAGGATGAAACTTGGGTTCCTGTCCCCTTTCCTTCCAGTGTGTCATCTCTATTTTTCTGTTATTTCTACTAAAATAGGCCATTTCTCTCTGTAAATCTGATATTTTTTAATTATTTCAACTTGATGCCATTCAGTATTCATTTTAAATCTTTCTTTTGTAGCATTTCTTTTCTAAAGTAGTTTGAGCAATAGACCATGTGCTGATTATGTCTTGATCCATCCACTCTTCCCCACATCCTTTTCCTTGTTTCTTTATTCCTATATGGCTATATATTCGATCATATCACTAGTTTTCACTACTCTTATTAATCATGCCTCTTTCTAAAAGGCATCAACCCTTCTCGTACATCTGTAATTTTATATATCCATAACTAACCAGAGTTTGATTTATTATGCACTTAAAAAAAATCTTGTGATAGTGTTGGTGAAGATGCAGAGAAAAGGGAACTCTTGTACTTTGTTAACAGAAATGTAAATTACTAAAGCCATTATGGAAAACAATGGGGCAGGTCCTCAAAAAACTGAGACTAGACCTACCGTACCACCTTGCAATCCCACTTCGGGGGGTAAACCCAAAGGAATTGAACGCAATATGTCAAAGCAATAACTGCACCCCCATACTCACCGCAGCATTATTCACAAGGCCAAGCTACAGAAGCAACCTAAGTGTCCATTAGTGGATGAAAGGAAAGAAAATGTAGTATGTGTATACTATGGAATACCATTCAGCCTTTAAAAAGGAAGGAAATTCTGTCATTTGCAATACATGAATGAATCTGAAGGATATTATACTACGCCAGGCACAAAAAGACAAATACCACATAATCTCATATGTAAAATCTAAGGAAGGTGAACTCATAGAATTAGAGTAGAATAATGGTTCTCAGAGATGGGGTGCAGCAAGCTGGTAAAAAGGTTGGAAGTTTCAGATATAAAGATTAAGTTCTGAAATATATAATACAGCAGGGTGATGATACTTAATAAACACGTTTACTGTATTTCAAAATAAATAAATTTCAAATGTCTCACCATAAATGATAAAGAGGGGTTATATATAGGTTAATTCATTTGAATTAATCAATTTGTACCTTATTCATGTATCAGAATATCATATTGTTGCCCATAAATGTAGACAGTTATAATGTGTCCATTTAAATCAACATCTAAGAAAAAAAATATTGTGTGCCACCTGCCTTTAAACCTGCTAAGTCAATGGTTTTCAAACTATGGGTTGCAACTGTGAAATCATTTTAGTGAGTGGGAACTAGTTAGTTGGGTAATAAAATAGAGTACAAAACAAACTAATAAGCCGGATGTGGTGGCACACGCTTGTAATCCCAGCATTTGGGAGGATCCGGGTTCAAGGCCAGCCTCAGCTACCTTGTGAGGCACTCCCCAACTTAGTGAGACCCTGTTTCAAAATAAAGAATAGAAAATAGGGCTGGGGGTATAGCTCGGAGGTAGAATGCCCCTGAGTTCAATCCCCAGTACCGGAAAAAAAAAAAAAAAAAAAAAAAAAACTAATAGACTAGAAACACACTAATAGAAAGTGGCCTGGCTCATGACTCATTGTAAAGTACTATTTTGTGACACTTTAAAATTGTATGTCTAAATCTAAAAAGTAGAAACACAGTTATTGGACCACAATGGGAAAGGCCGTTCTTGCTGAGCATGCTGGTGCACACCTGTAATCCCAGTACTTGGGAGTCTGAGACAGGAGGATCACAGGTTCAAGGGCAACCTCGACAATATAGGAAGACTCAACAACCTAGCAAAACCCTGTTTCAAAACAAAAAATAAAATAGGGCTGGGAGTGTAGATCAGAGGTAGAACTCCCTTGGGTTCAGTCTCTAGTACAAAAAAAAAAAAAAAAAAAAGTCATTCTTCTTCTTCCCACACATTGAGAACTCATTTGGGAAGCTGCTGCTCTGAGAGTTATAAAAGCTCCCCTTCCTGAAGACAGTGACTCCTGTCACACTCTCTGTGACACAGGGGAGGTTCTATTAGCCATGAATGTCCACCTGCTTGGGGAAAAGAAACTGCCTGATAGCATAAAACTCAGAAAAAGACAGCAAAGTCTCCATTTGTCACATGATGGCTGGTTACCCACCCATAATTTCTCATGTTCTTATTGTTCTTTCAAAAAGCCACATGGGAGCCTCCTGTCTGTGTAATAGGTTTGTTTTAGGAGTCAAGGTCAAAGAAGCAACTGAGAGCAGCATTCCTAGAGGAGGAGCAGGATGGGGCGGGGCTTCAGTTCCCTTCCACTCACGAGGGTTCTCACTCTCTCTAGGTCAGAAATGTCCTCAGTGGGGAAGAGACTTGGGGAACAGGGCCAGGGAGGAAGGGGCAATCTGTCTCTTGTCCCCACCCTCTCCCGGCCTTGCTCTTGGTTCTGCTAGTTCAGGTGGTAACACATTTTCTCAGCCAGAGCCACCAGCTAACAAAAAGCACTGCAGCCACCACCAGCCCCTCCCAGCTCTGGAGGACAGCCATAGGGGCACTTCCTAGGGCTGTTCCTTAGCGGCCACCACTGCCATTTTGACAGTAAGAACACTGTCTTTCTTGAGATGGTCACCTGCTAAAACACAGTCACCCAGAGATTTCCAGAGGCTGGATCCCATGGCATCAGAGGGGAAGTGGTATTTACTGGTGTGAACTCAGCAGGAAATGGTTCTACCTGGTTTCCATCTTGCCACTGTATGTTATAGCCAAAAAGATTCTTCCCCCACAATTCAAGTAGATGAAAATTAACATGTTGCTTGCTGGAAAAATAGAATGGAAAATGAATCCAGAAGTGTAGAGGGTAAGGTTAAGGGTTAGAGCACTCAGCTAGCAGGCACAAGGCCCTGGATTCTACCTCCAGCACCACAAAAAAACAAAGTAGCAGGTGTTACTTGTTCTGTCTTATAAAGATGTCTTGCCTTTGGGGGCTCTTGTCACTACTGATCACAAGGCTGACACCCTTCTGAGCTCACAGTAAGAAGCACCCCTGTCTTATTCAGTGGTGAGAGGGGCCCAGGGTGTGGTGAGCCCACACCCCTGGAACGACTTGCTCAGGCACATGGTGGGCAAGGCTCAGAGATGGTAGGTCTGCTCATTACTTCAGTAATCAGTAATGAATGTCCAGTGGGTACTCCTGGACATTTGCTCTGCTCTGTGCCATGTTCTCTTCCAGGCCCTGCAGATCCTGAGCCTCTTACAGCTCAGTGGGGAAGCAGGCCATTGCAGTCCAGTGTCACAATGCCTGGGATCTGGGATTGTTGGGACAGGCTCTGTAGAATTGGCTAGGTGTCTGGCAGGCAGCACAGTCCCACAAGGATACACAGAAGCTGGCCTGCTCCCCCAGGTGCAAGAGGGAGGAGGGAAGCTGTGAAGGGTAGTGCCCTCCCTGCCACCAGTGTTGGCAGGCTGTGCCCATGCCTGGCCTTGAGTAGACCCGAGGAGGAATGGGGAGCCTGGAACTAGAAGATGAGGGCCCATGGAAAGACCTATGCCTTGGGGAGGGAACATGTGGGGGAGCAGAAACTTCACTCTTTGCCTCCTCCTGCCTGGACTTCCCAGGCCAAGTCCATGGGAGGGCAGCTAGAGGAAGGAAAAGGAGAACTCTAATGCCAGGGGAGCACAAGGAGAATTGCTGAGGATGCCTTTCCAAAGATGGTGATGAAGGACTTGGGACTGGTGTTTGTTTTTTCTTCTGTTTTGAGATGGTGTCTCACCATTGCCCAGGCTGGCCCTGAACTCCGGGACTCAAGGGATCCTCCTGCCTCTGCCTCCAGAGTAGCTGATAGTACAGATGCCATTGTGCCTGGCTAGCCCTTGGGGCTGGAAGATGATTTCTGGTGGGGTCGCAGGAGGTTTCTGAGTGGGCCAAGCCAGGCCAGGCTGAGCTCTTTAAGGACCTCCCTGAGGTTTGGAAGGCTGTGCCCCCAGGAGCAGGTGAACTGGTGAGTAAGGTGGTGCTAGGCTTACGTTTAGACTGGGCCAGGCATATCCCAGATCAGAAAGGGAGTAGATGCTAACAAAAGGCCACACAGGGCCAGACATATACTGTAAATAGTATCTGGGGGAAGCAATCTACAAAAACTATAGAGAATGGCCTGAGACTGTAGGACCATAGCTGCTTTCCTGACATTGGAGGCAAATGTCTTGATATTAGTGATCCCATATAAAGCACCCCCTCCGCATTCCTTTTCACTTTTATCTTCTGGGAAGGCTTGTCCCTCAACTATCTTCTTCATATTCAATGTACATATATTTCATTTGACCAGATGTGTTTTTATTCATGTATGAATATAAGCCGCTATGGGACAAATCTTCACAAATGACCTCAGGGCATGTAAAAAAAAAAAAAATGACTTCTCTCTGGGAAAGGAGAGATTTTTTTTTTTTTTTTTTAATTATTAGAGAACATAGGGAATCAAGAGGCAGGGCAGAAGATAGGCTTTGGAGACAGGCTGCCCTTGAGTAGTGAATGCCTATGCTCTGGCAGACTCTTCATGTAAAGAAGAGCAAGGCTTTTAGCAAAGCCTCCATGCCTCACTTTTGTCACCTGCACAATGGGCGTAACATCAGCTCAGTGGCCGGGTGGTTGTGAGGATCGAGGCAGTACGTATGGACAGCCCTTAGCACAGTGAGTGCCAGGGAAGTTGCCCATAGATGGTCACACCAGGCTCAGCGCGTGGTTATAGAAGCATCAGGTCTTAGAAAGTGTTGACCCGACGGTATCACTGCCCCAGGAGGTTGGAAATACACATGTCGCCAGTCTGCCTGGGGCAACCATCCCTTGTTTTGGAAAGAAGCTGCTGGTCAAGGGCACCAGGGCTGTCCTGAGACCCCCTTGATGGAGTGCAGTCATCACCATGCGTCAGCTAGGACAGCACAGGCTGACTGTGACGGGGATGGCGGCAGTAAAGTTTTCCATGTGTAGGCTTGAAGCAAAATGTAATTAGCCTTTATGCACAGAACAAGGCCCCATTGATGAACACAGCTGGTCTTTGTTTTGTCCTGTCATTGAGAGTGGGAGGTAAAAGTGTTCTTCTTCATGTTTATTAATGCAAGATTCCTTAGACAAATGGCAAGCACAGTTTAATATTTGTTGAAACATAGAGGGGCTTGCCAAAACAGTTGTTGTGTAAGTGGATTGCAGAGTTTCAGATTATAACTGTTTCTAGGTTAAATAAATGAATTATTTCTGCTTGCTTTTTTTTTTAGTGAAAAATGTTACCTCTTTTTCAGATAGTCACCCGCTGTCCAGTTCCTCCTGTGTCACATAGCAAAGGGAAATAGCACCCTCTTGGACTTTATCTTAGAGAGACTAGCAAAGCCCATCGATGTGGATTTTGACATTTACACTGTTCCCTGGGATAGGCAGGGAGGTGGACAGGCTTCCTTCAGCAAGCAACAGCCGCCCTGAGATAGGCCTGGACAGCTCACACTCCCTGTGCCTACACCACACAGCTGTTTGCTTGCCTTTGAGCTTAGGTCGCCACTCTACACACCAGGAAGAGTAGTGCCCTCCCCGCCAAGTGACTGGGGTTCCTGCACAAGTGCAGGAATTCCGTTTTTGCTACAGTCCACAGCCAGCTCTTTGCTCTGTCCCCCAGATCTGGGGAGGACAGGGAACTTCAGTTAGACACATACTCCCAGCCTCTTACATTCCTCCAAACCCGTGGGCCAGGCCTCTGAGCCTCGATGAAAGAAGAGATTGAATTGCACTGAAACCGTACATTTTTTATAGCTAATGCTAGTCTTAGGAGAATTTGCACATCCCAGATCTTTGCCAGTAAACTTCATATTTCTTATGGTTTTCGTGTTGTATTTCTCACCTCTATGCTTCTTTCAAAGAACAGCATTGTATATACACATACTTCCATAGTGTATTACTAAAGAGACATTTTTGAGAAACCTCACTTGGGCCGTTCAGAGTATTTGCTTTGCATCATGTATGTGATTAGAACTGCAGCGGGCTCTGGGAAGACGAGACTGCCCTTCAGCTAGCTCAGCTGAGGGCTTTATTGAAATCACTTAGGAGAGCCCATCCCTACATTACAGGGAGAGGGACCTCCATGTCCCAGCACAGGACAGAAGATAGGACTGAAAGATGAGAAAACCAGTGTGGGAAGTACAGCCAACGTGGTGGGCACGATGCATAGGAGCCTTCATATGGATGGTTCTGGACTATTTGGCATTGGGTCCTCGCACGTCAAAGTGTTTGCTCTTTGCAATGATCCCTGAAGGAGCTCTGCTGTGCTTGCTGCACTGATGAGGAAAATCGGGAACACACAATAAGGCCTTTGCCTTGTCCTTTGGACTCAAAGTCCAGTGCCCTTTGCACATAACCATGGTGATCTTCACAGTCCCTCTCTGGAGCTGAAGAAGCAGCTCGGTGATACAGTGCTTGCCTAACATGCACAAAGATCCAGGTTCCATTCCCAACACAAAAAAATAATAATAAAATAAAGTCCCTTTCTGGGGGTGCTTTGGTAAAAAGGGCAGCACTACCTGTGCCAGGGCTAACAAAGTGACAGCAGGATCCCCCAAAGGGTTCAGTCTCTTCCCTACCCCCGGAGCCCCCATTGCAGATGAATCTCTCCTTTATTTTCTTTATGGTTCCATGGGAAAAACTCCGGAAACCGGGCCAGGTGGAGCCAGGCTGACTAAGCCTGAGAATCACACAACTGCTTTGATCTTCATATTAGACAAACATCGCTTCCCCTGATTGAATTTGAAAAGATCAACTCAAGTGTCTCTCCTATAATGCAGTCTTTCCCCTGAACCTTTAAGAATGGAACATTTTCTATTTCCTGTCTTTTTGATGACTCATCAGTTTCCAGTCAGGGTTGCTGTAATTATACTGGTCAGATTAATTTCCCTAAAAATAGAGAAGCAGATACTTTTACGATTTCGGGGGTATGGACTTGAATAAAGAACCTACTGTCCCTGAAATCTTAACTAAATCACATTTGGTAAGGAAAAATGACAGCTTTTCCCCCAGTCTTATCTCCACAAGAGTTTGCATATTTGGTAGAATCCCTGGGATTTTCCATCCTTGTACAAGCATTTTGCTTCACAGCTAAAATTTGATATCTTGATGAGCCCTAAAGGGCCCTCCTGGGCTTTTGCACCCACTATGGCTGTTTTAACCTGCTCTAGACAGGACAGCCCTGATCCAGCTTCTCTCCAGGCCAGAAAGAAGGGATTGGCTTCCTAGGTCCTAAACCAGGAAGAAATTCCTCTGAGTGCTGAAGACACTCCACCTGCTCGGTGGACTCGAGGCAGGTCTGGAAATTACAAAGGCTCAATGAGAATCAGCCAACTTTACTCCTCCCTGCACCAAGCTTCACTAAGCTTTGAGGGGAGGAGCATGTCAGGCACTGGAACCACTGGGCAAGGGAGTGAGAAAGGTTGCAGATGTAATGTGCAAACACAGGCTCACAAACTGCACAAAACACATACACACTACATATACACACACACACACACACACACACACGTTTGTGGGCCAAGTGTGGTAGCACACACCTATAATCCTAGTACTTGGGAGGCTGACATAGGATCACAGGTTCACAGCCAGCCTCAACAACTTAGCAAGACCCCATTTCAAAACTTAAAAAAAAAAATGAAATGGGATTGGGGGTGTAGCTCTGAGTTTAACTGGTTGCCCCTGAGTTTACCCCAGTAACCCCCCGCCAAAAAAAAAAAAAAGTTTATAAGTATAATAACATCCTTTGAGAGGGTTCTGTAGTGGAAGCCAGTATTCATATATATTCACCTGAGTCTGGCTTCAAATTCCTAGGCTTAAAGGATCCTCCTGCTTCAACTTCCTGAGTTCTAGAATAACAGGTGTGTACCACATGAACAGCCTATATGCTTTTATAAATATTTTACCTTTATCAGAGATCCTTAAAGTTTTTCTGATTCACTGCCAAGGTAGATCTTGGGGGAACTCACAGTTTAAAGCCAAAGGAAATGGGCACAGGGACCACTGAAGGGGGAATTGTCAGTTTGTAGAAGAAGGTAACATCTGGTGATCTGTATGTGGTGAACTGTATAATGAGTGATAAGTTACACACCTTCCTGCAGCCCATGTTGTGGAGGCTAAGGAAAATGGTAGGTGCACATCTGCAACACGGGATGTTAACCAGTTGCAGCTGGAAGCTGCCTCAGAGGTCCCTTCTTGTTCTCTGTGTACCACATGCTTAGTATGGGTGCTAGGTGTTGTCCATATACACAGACTCCTGCAGAATCAATAAATCAACATGAACCTTCACCGGGGCAACCCACAGGTCAGGGCCCAACAGAGCTAGGTAGTCTCCACAGTGGTTGGCCTGCAGCCTGTCCAGCAAGGATGTTTGTTCTCTGGCCCAGCTTCTAAGAAGAAAGCAGGTGCCATGAAGGCCTAGAGTGTTTCAAGATGCAAGAATGAGGATGGAGACCTCAACATTCTTGCCACCTTCCAGTCAATCCCTTAAAGCCAGGCTATTGACTCGCCATAGGGAGTCCCTGGCTGTCACGAAGAGGGCCCTGGCCACGCTGGCCAGTTGGGGTGACTCAGTATTCTTTGCTCCAAGAGTGGCAGAGGAGAAAGTGACTTCATCTCACACTGTCCCAGTCTCAAGAACCCTCGTGGAGGGACGGGGAAAGCTGACGGAAGTGAGAAACATCCTTCCCATGGAATACTGGTCCCCAAAGCAGTAAGACGAAGTCCTGTTGTATGATGTTCATTATTTTTATTTACAAAAATCATACATGTTTATCATGCAAAATTTAGAGAGTTCAAAAAATATTTTAAAAAAAAAACAAATTGTCACTTGTAATCCCACAGCAGCAGTGATTGTTATTAACATCCTGGCATATTTCCCTTTAGTCTTTATATCATGCTTTTTCTTCTGCTTTTTTTTGGGGGGGGGGGGGGGTACTGGGTGTTGAACCCAGGGACATTCTACCTCTGAGCTATACCATTTTTAATTTTGAAACAGTGTCTCACTAAGTTGCTGAGTCTGCTATGTCCCACAGGAAGGTGACACAACCCAAAGCAGTGTACCTAGCAGCACTCGAACCAGACTCTGATGCACAAGCTGTAGGTAGAAAGAGGGGACTTCCTCGGAGTAGGAAGGAACTTCAAGCAGCGGGAAAGTGACCAGCATTCTACAAATATGCCAGGTGGCACCAGGGGCCTTGCAGACCACGGCAGCAATGGCAGCCACTCTTGCCTGAGGTGTGTGCAGATCCTAGGCCTGGCCCTTGGTGTGGCATCGGTCATCTTTCAAAAAGCCCGAGGACTGAGAGAGGAAACTGAGTGCCCTGCCAGAGGTTACTCAACTCAGGGAGCCAGGAAGCAGGGCTATGTGAGCCTGGCTCACACTGCCCCCCTATGCCCTGGGCAAGACCTTTATTAGAGGCCACTTCATAAATAGCCCTTGCAAGGGGACAGTATTTGGGACTCTTAAGAGGTAACTGGGGGAGGGGGGGTTGTTTTTAGTGGTGGTGGTACTAAGGATTAAACTCACGGGCATTCTGCCTGTAAGCTATACCCCCAGCCCTATTTTATTTTTTATTTTGAAACAGAATCTCACTGAATTGCTGAAGCTAGTCTCAAACCTGCAATCCTCCTGTCTCAGTCTCCCCAGGACTGCGATTATAGGCAAGCACCACCATGCCCTGCCTAATGCCACATTTTCAAAGTGAGAACAAACCTTTCAGTATGTGGTCCCCGCCCAGCTAACCAAGACACCACAGTGGCAGCCACATGTGGGAAGGACCTTGTAGGGCCCAGGTCTGTCTCCATCTGGCTAGGAGAGTCCACAGCTCTCTGGGCTGGTGTACAACAAATCAAGAGAGATGCCAAGCAGCTGGGCACCCAGCAAGGATATCTAGGGCCCTCTTCCTGGGATATCGTTTCAAAAACTTTTTGGAACCAGCCTTAAGAATAAAAAGTTTCCTATAGGAAAGCAAGAGCAAGCCAGATAATTGAACTCATTGATTTCCTTCACGGCTTGTTTGCCCTTCCATTCTCTTCCTGAGGTGCTGTTTGTTGAGGAATGTCTCCAATTGCCAGAAAGACAGTGGGGTGTCTCATATTTCCCCGCCAGCCCTTCTTTCATCCAGAGCCGAGTTCGGAAGCAGCCTGCAGTATGAATTTTTAATGCACAACTTTATGGCACCACTCTTGCAGCCCGGCTGCATTGCTCTCCTGAGCCCACAGATTTAATGCTCCGCTGAACAGAGCGAGGGCTGGGGGCATTCACCATCAGTGAGAATTAACCCCCAAGCCTCCGCGCCTGTGCCCTCTCATTTCCCGAAAGGTAACCCTAAAGAGTTAGGAAGAAAAAAATTAAAATTACATGGTGTTTGGAAGGTTCTCAAAATAGCCTGGAGCCACCAGAGCAGAACATATTCTTGAAATTTTATTGGACAGCATATATTTTTACCTTTTCGCTTGTTTTTCGAAAGTGTGACTATTTTTAGTTTGATGCATTTCAGTGATCTTTCCACCCTTAAAAAAGCTTTATGATTTGTAAGATTGTGGAATATATAGATGACTGGGTGCTTTCCAGTTTCCATAGAAAGCTCAAATGTAATTAGGAATCCAGAATTTGTCGTTGACAATAGAAAAGGGACCAGTTGTGTCAAGTGGCTAATTCTGTTCATGGACATATGGCTGATTGTTATTTTCTTCGGGTAGCTTTCTATATTTTTGAAGGTTTCAAAATTAAGAAAGGAAAACTTGTATATAAAAATTGCTTGAGTTTAAATAACTTAGAGAAGAACAGAGTCTTCAACCAGCCGTAGAATAAATAGCTAAATATATAGAAAATAATAGAATCAGAGCTGAGCCCTATGCAAATTAAAGCCTAGATATTTTAAGTATTTAAATGTAAAAATAAAACATGAAAATCCAGAAATTTTAGGTGTGTTTTTATATAGTATGGGAATGGGAAAGGTCTTTTTAAACATGATGCCACTCTTTATTTCCACTCTCACAGAAATTCAAAGCTTTCTGGAGATGGAGGGAAGGAAGAAGATGGGCAAAAATTTTATACTATAAATGACACAGAAAGGGTTACTATATATACAAAGGGCCCTTACAAAGCAATAAGAAATAGTTTAATACCCCAGCAGAGAAAGTTCTGTATTTTCAGTTCCTTTCTAGACACTTCTATCATAGGCATCCCAAATTCAGGTTAATTCACTGTGTTCTGGGACTTCCCTCTTCCCTGCAGACAGCTTCCCTTCTGCTGTTTTTGCATGCATGTTTGGTCCATTGAGTTTTTTTGTTTTTCTCTCTCCTTGGATCTATATGATCTTCCTTTGTTCCAGAAGCTGAGGATCCTTCTCAACTCCTGCTACCCCTGCTGTCTGGTTAGTTCTACCTCCATAAGACCTTCTGCATTCCTCACTTCTTTATTTCCACTCTCACAGCCATAATTTTGGCTCTTTTTCATCTCTTGGTCTTACTTCATCAGTATCCTACCAATTTGTATCTCTGCTGCCAGTTTCTTCCTGGATGAATCCATCTTCCAAAGACCTGCTAAAAGTATCTTTCTAAAATGTAAATCTGATTCTGTTCCAATCTGCCCTAAGATCCTTCTGTGGCTCGCCCTCTTGCCTCCAAGGAGAAGTCATAGCATGGTGCACAAGGCGCTTCCCAGTGCAGCTCCGTCTTCATGGCCCCATCTAAATCAAAGCCAGTTCCCCCCACAACATGCCAGGCCTTCCCCAACCCATGCGTTCTTACAGCCCAGGGAACCCTTCCTTCATGGACATGCCCCTGCCTCCCCTCTCCTGCCCCTGCATGAACCTCCCCACAATGGTCTCCCCCATGCCAACGGGTCTTAACATGGGATCCATGGAGAGGATTCAGGGGGTTCTTGAATTTGGACCCAGAAAAAGTACATCTTTATTTTTATTAACGTCCAGCTAAAGAGTAGCAATTTCTTTCCATTGCAAAGGATCTCAGCAAACCTGGGGCCTCACTGCGTGTGGAAATCACAGATATTTTTATATCATATTATAATTGTCACAAGTACCACAAATGCCATTTATGTTCATCAGTACTTCAAAATGTCAGTGGTTCTTAGACCCACCACTAGATTTGTTATTTAGTGCACCAGCAAAGGACAATAGTTACTATTAACACAAATTTGGGGTTTTTAATATTGTAATAACTGGACTTGGAAATTATTCTTTTTCTTAGAAAATGTATATATTTGAAGCATTCTGAGAGGAGGACTGTATTCTTCACTCAACTTCAGAGGAAGTCATGCCACAGGAAGGGTTCAACATCCGTATTATATTGACTGTATGTTGGGGGCTGTGGCTAGACCCTTGTCAGTCTGCCCTGCTGCTGTGTGTGGTGCCTACCACATGTCAGTGTCACGCAGGAGACCTCCTCGTAGGAATCACTCACTTGCATTGCAGTTTCTCTATAGCTTAGAGTCACCAAGTTTAAAAAATTACTTTTGACCACCTTCTTAAATGTATCTTTGAGTCAGTGCAGTGGCACATGCATGTAATACTACTACTTGGGAGGCTGAGGATGGCAAGTTCAAGGCCAGCCTCGGCAATTTAACAAGACTCTGTTTCAAAATATAAATAAATAAATAGGGCTGGGGATATAGCTCAGAGATGGGACAACCCTGGGTTCAATCCCCAGTACTTTAAAAAAAAAAAAAAAAAAAAAGTTTGTCTTTCAAGTGAATTGTACTTTTGTGCAGTGTGCAGAGGCCACATCTTACCTCCTGGTTCTACCTTCTTTTGGACCGCAGCTGCTCAGGCATGCTGTGCCACCTCTCCTAGCCAGATGCCCTGTCTGCAGTAATGTCTGCCTCCCCATGGGCTCCTAGAGTTAGCAGGAGTCGCATGCACCATGACCACTGTGCCAAGGCATAGTCAACATCAGCCATCATTGTCCTTATCCATATCTCAGACACTCTAGTCTGGATCCAGTTTGGAAGTCAGCAGTTGCCACAAGTGCTAAGTGAACTTCTGATTTACCATTGAAGAACTGTGATTTACCATTGAAGTATTAGCCATCTTTGCAGTAGTAGATAAAAGTCTGTTATGTGAGTTTGGTCATTGCATAAATGGCCTGTTTTTTGAGAACACCCAGGGTTGTACATATTTCAGGTGAGCACAGGAGAGACCGAGTCATGGTTCTCTTGACAAGACTTGACATTATTTCATGGAGTTTTTACAATACCTGCTCATCTACTAGCTTGTCATTGTGATGGTGAAACTTTATTTTCTTCCCTTGAGGAATTAGAGCGTAGGTGACCATGCTTGATTTCTAGGCATCTTGGTGATTTCCAGGATTTCTTCATGAATTTTAGAAAATATAATTCCTAAAAGCTCTTTTCAGGAAGAGATTACTTAGGGCAAAAAGATGCTGTTTCAAGCTTCTGCCCACGTTGCCCCACTGAAGGGTGATCCCCTTCAGGACCCCAGCAGTGAGGGCTGGGGTCCCCTCCCTACACATGCTACATTGCACAGGTGTAATCCCAGAGCCTGCTCTAGTCTGGGTTCTCCAAAAAGCACTGGGTGTGGGGAACACGGCTTGACTCCGACCCCAGGTGCCAAATCCAGAAGATAAGGCTGGCTGGCAGTGGCTTCTGCCTCCTGTGCCATGCTGGGTGTAATCTCACTGCTGCTTAACTTTTTATGGATTTGTTAGCACAAAGCTCAACATTTCCTATCTGCTTATTTACTGTGCATTTTCTTCTATCCTTTGAACATTAGTACAGTGGAAACTGCACAGTAATTCTACTGATATTCTGGATTTTATCTACTTGCTTACATTTATCATTGCTTTTACCTGATGGTTGCTTTTCTTCTCACTTGAATTTTGGTGATTTTTACTCTCCAGAATAATTGTACACAGTCTTTTGTGTCCTTGTTGAATCCATGTATTCAGCCAACTATGGATCGAAAGTATTGGGGAGGGGATTGCATCTATATTGAAGATATACAGACTTTCTTATTATTGTTTCCTTAAAAATACAGTATAATAATTATTTGGCATTTACATTGTATTGGGTATTATCACTTATCTAAAAAAAATTTTTTTTTAGGCAGTACTAGGGATTGAACCCAGGAGCATTCTACCTCCGAGCTACACCCCCAGCCCTATTTTTTATTCTTTATTTTGAAACAGGGTCTCACTAAGTTGCGGAGGACCTCACTAAGTAGTTGAGGCTGGCTGCAAACCCGGATGCTCCGGTCTTAGCCTCCCAAGTACTGGGATTACAAGCGTGCGCCACCACACCCAGCTTAAAAATGTTTTAAAGTCTACAGAAAGATGTGTGTAGGTTCTGTGCAAATATTACCCAACTTTTTTTTTTTTTTTTTTTTTTTTTTTTTGCAGTACTGGGGATTGAACTCAGGGGCATTCTACCTCTGAGCTATACCCCCAGCCCTACTTTTATTCTGTATTTTGAAACAGGGTCTCACTAAGTTCTGGAGTGCCTCACTAGGTAGCTGAGGCTGGCCGCGAACCCTGATCCTCTGGTGTCAGCCTCCTAAATGCTGGGATTACAAGCGTGCGCCACCACACCTGGCTTATTACCCAATCTTATATAAGGCGCTTGAGCCTCTGCTGATTTTGGTATCTGCCAAGGATATTAGAACCAATCTCCCACTGATACCAAGAGACCACAGTGTCTATAAGTAAGATAGGTCTCACTGATTTTGTCGTTATTTCTAATGTAATTTTAATGATAGGGAATGGTCTTCCCTTCCCAATCCATTTTCTTATTTTTGATGACTTACTAGGTCTTTAAATTGTCTGGAGTTTATGATAGCATATAGGGTAATTTATGTGTCTGTTTATCATTCTTCATTTTAATACTATTTGCTCAATAATATTGGTGATTTCTTCCTCTGGTATTTCACATCTGACATGTTAGACATAAATAATCACATATCTCTGATTTCTGTCTATAATTTCAGTCCATCAGTCTCTACTTTTTTATTCTAGTAAGTATCATTTGATTTTGATAATATTACTTTGCTTTCTATTTTCATATTATGTACAGCTAGTTTATGGTTATTTTTGTTGGTTTTTTTAAAAGCCTTTAGTATTTTGCTCACCTAATTTTTCTGTGCTCATCTTATCATTTTACCAAGTTTTATAAATTAACTTGGGAGATAAATTTATCCTTATTTATATTTAATGCAATTGCAAATAAGAAATGTCATCATTAGGTTTCTTTGCCACTAGCACTTTGTAATTTGATTTTCTATAGACAGAATTTATACCATGTTATTTTAATTTGCACATGTTTAATATTTATATCCCTATTTAGATTAAATAGATTGTTTATTTCATTTTCCAGATATTTATGACTGGTATATGAAAGTTTGTTTTCTTCTCTTTAACAAAAAACATGGGGCTTAACTTAACTAGTTCTCTCTACCCGGATATTTGCTAAAGTAAATCCTTGGGTTTTGTGAACATGTGACCATATTACCTACAGGTAATGACTTTGTACACTTTTATTATTATTGTTACAGAGGTTTGAGTCCAGGGGCATTCTACCTCTGAACTACACCCTATCTTTTATTTATTCATTCATTCATTCATTCATTCATTCATTCATCTTGTGGTACTGGAGATGGAACCCGGGGGCATTCTACCTCCAAGCTATGCCCCAGCCCTATTTTTGTGTGTGTGTGTGTGTCTCAGCAGTGAGACCCAATCTCTTCTAAAATACTGTGGAACTTAGGAATTCCTAATTAATTCGTTAGAGACATTTGGATTTTCCAGCGATTTTTCTACTGGCTTCCAAAAGCAAGTACTGTTCGGCAGTATTATCAACTAGTGGTAAGAATCCTTGATTCCCTAGCATATGGTAAATATTTTTCACAAACTTGAGGTTTGCCAGGTAGATCCCAGGAGGTGACCTACATAGACAGAATTGCTCTTATCATCATGTTGTTTTAAAGAACCTTGCCTCCTATTTCATTTTTACCACACTCAGGAATTTATCAACTGGATACCCAGGGTCCTGCTATAAGTTAACCCTGGGAAGTACTGTCGTTTGAAAAATGATCAAATCCAATTTCCCATCCAGGATTATGACTTTCTGATGATGAAAAGCATAGGCTCTTGGGCCAGTTACTTGACATTTGTGTCTTCCTGATGGAGAGATCGTGTCAACTGAAGTTATCCAACCATGAACATAGGAAGGAGGGTTCGGCCATCCAGGAAGAATCCCTTCCAAAATGATTTCTGTAACGAAATCCAGGAAGGTTGTTCAGTTTTGCCTTTTTACTTGAAATTCTCTTCACACCCACCTCCATAAAGTATTCGAAGTGGCTTTAAGACAAGGTATGGAATCAATAAAACTCTTAGAGGGGAGTTGGTGTGGAACTCAATGGGAAAGATAACTTTTAAGGCTTGAATTTGAATAAAAAGTTCAACTATTCAATAACCTGATGTGTCTAAGACATTTCACTCCATATGATTTTTTTTAAGAGCTCAGTATTTCTACGATGCTCTGATATACTGTTTGCTTGACTACAAGGGAAAACTTTATGTTGCAATTAACCTTTCTATTTTTTCCCCCACATCTAAGTATTGTGAACTTCCTTTGTGGTATTTTAGTGATTAGACAGGATGGAGAGCATTCTCAAAGATGTGAGGCCAAATCCGATGAGGTCAGAATGAAGGGAAGGGATGGTCTCTGTGGGGCCAGCAAGTCTAGCCCCATCTGAATTGTTTGTCTAAAACTTCACAAGTAGAATAGGAACCACTGAATTATTCATTTTTTAGTTGTCCTAAAAAAGGCACTTATGCTGCCAAAATGCCAGTGAGGGAAGGATACTGGCTTTCTGACCCAGGTCCTGCTGCCTCTATGTCCCGCTCTTCCAGCTTCACCTCCTAGCCAATGAGCCAAGGAAGCCAACAGCTGACTTAAGTGCATGCAAGCAATTAAGCAGGGAGGGACTATGGACAAACAGCGAGTGACTCTGAAGCCACAGGTAAGCTGAGCATTTAATTTGTGGGAGGAAGACCAGGCAGAAGGAGGTTTGAACTGTGGCATCAGAAGGCCCCAGGAGGACCAGCCTGAGCCTGGGAGATGGATCCAAGAAGCTCGCTTAGGCTGGGACTTGGGAATGGGGACTAGGAGGGGAAAATCTGAGAGTAGTAACTAGTACACAATTGGAAGTCTTTTTTTATTCTTAGTTTTAGCTTCTGCCACCAACCCTTTACCTAACAGTTCCTACCAGGTAGTACTTAGAGGAGAAAAGGGGTAATTAGCAGCCCTTGCATTTGGGGGTAAAAGCAGGGTTTACCACAAACTGGCTACTCCCCGTGTCCTTGAACCTTTAGTCACTGCTCTGCCCTGAGCCTCAGTTTCCTCACCTGTTTGTGTAGGTCAGTGATGCTTCCTCTGTGCAGTGTAGGGGGAGGTGTCACAGCACCTCTGTGAGCCACAGTTAGGTGCTCACAGGTTAGGGAAACCAGGAAAGAGGACTGAAATCTGACAGGCAGCTGTGATGGACAGGAAAGTGCCTGCATTGGGCACATAGCACCCCAGCTGCTGGGAAGGTTTGCCAAAATGAGAGAGTCACGCATAAATATGTGAAGGAGACTTTAAAACAATGTTGACACGTAATAGAACCTCAATCTTAGCAGAGCATCTTTTTGAAATCTGAACTAAAGAAACAGCAACCTCGTTTCCTGTCCTACGGGCATTGCCTGTGAGTTCTGGGACCATCTGGGCAAGTCCCAAAGCCAGAAGTCCACTGTCTGTGTCTTTCTACTTGCTCTGTCAAGTAGAAAGTCAAAAACTTTTTTAAAGGTCCGATGCGATGGCATACACCTGTAATCCCAGAACTTGGGAGGCTGAGACAGGAGGATCATGAGTTTAAGGCCAGCATCAACAACTTAGTGAGGCCCCTGTTTCAAAATAAAAAGGGAAGGGGTGTAGCTCAATAGTAGAGCATCCCTAGATTTGGTCCCTAGTTAAAAAGAAAGAAAAAGAATACGTGTACATGTTTCTGTGGTTTACAAAGCCCTTTTCTGCTCCATCCATGTTCTTATCTTATCCTCATGCCGCTTTCTTCAGGGAAGTGACATTCTCCTGTGCAAGTGACTGTCCAGTGCAAAGACCTGCCCCTGAAAGGCAGTAAGGAGAATTCAAACCTATTCGTTCTGCCAGTCACACTCTTTTGGCTCTCTAAACCAGTCTTCCTAATCACCTTCCATAACTCCAGTATTTGCATAACTCCAGCACTTGTTTTAAGAAACGAAAAGGATTTCTACATCCAGCCTGCTTCCCATTGCTTTCAGCAGAGCAGAACAGCCCCCTGCTTGTGTTAGGACTCTGGAGAAATGGCAAGATGCATCCAAAGATGCATCTGGATGCCTATCCCCAGAGGCCTTGGATGGTCTCAGGAGCAGAAACAGAATGAATTATGCAGTGTCATAACCTAATTCTCAGGGTGCAGCTGTTCATTGTCCCCTGCCTGCAGATGAGTGAAGCTTGAGTGACAGTCACAGATTGTTTCTGACCACACTGAGGGCCATTCTCTGGGGAGTGGCCAGCCTGTCTGAGCTGTCCTTTTGGTTTGGCATTGGTGGACAGTTAACACTGTGTGGGCTATCCCTTGACTGTCAGATAGACTTGGATTGAACTACCCATGAATTTTTTTTTTAATCCTTTAATGTCAACAGGTCAACTAAATATTGGGGCAAGAAAGGTAGTTTTCTTCCCATTTGAGATTAAAAAGATGAGGCCTAATTAAAATTGGTTTAAATTGTTATATCCTTCAACATCCTGGTCAAAAAAAAAGGACAAGTCGTGGTTAATGTCTGAATAGGCAGACTTTGGAAGTGGAACTTCAGCACAGTTTCATTTCCAACAAAAATGAGAACCATCTTTCCCAGGAGGTTATCCCTAGCAGTCAAGCCCTGCAACCATCTCCCACCCTGGGCCCCTGCCTGGGGAGCAGAGGGGCCATTCCAAAGTGCCACCAGCAGCCTGGGGCCTTCCTCTCCCCTGCCCCACACCTGCCAAAGTACAGCTGGCTAGACCTGGGATGGACAGGGAAGGATGGGACCAGTCTACAAATGAGGACAATCAAGATACCTCTCCCCAAACATTTCTACCCCCACTCCCACCCCTCTGGGGAGCTCACAGTCCCATGGACCAAGGGTAAGCCTAACTCTGGGTCCAAGCCTAATGTTGCTTTGTCTTTCAAAGTCTACAAAAAGTGTGCCATTTCCCTTTTGCAGAAATGGCTTATAGATTCTTTACTTACAAATCATGTTTACAGTTTGGGAACATACCCCTATACCTTCTGTTCTGCTTTTTTGTTGTTGTTGTTGTTGTTGTTGTGCTTTTGTTTTTTCTTGCAGTACTGGGGATGGAACCCAGGGGCATTCTACCTCTGAGCTATACCTCCAGACCTATTTTTTATTCTTTATTTTGAAACAGGGTCTCACTAAGTTGCAGAGGGCCTCACTAAGCAGCTGAGGCTGACCACAAACCCGGATCCTCCAGTCTCAGCCTCCCAAGTACTGGGATTACAAGCGTGCACCACCATGCCTGGCCACCTTCCGCTTTTAAAAATACCAGCCAATGAATTGTTGTCTGCCAGTAGGAGAGTGCACTTCAGGTAGCACAGATTATTTTGTGTGGTAGTTAATGACCTGTATATGTAGTCAACCAGTATTTAGTAAGCGCTTACTATGGTCTCTGGAATTACAGTGGTGAATAATCAAGTAATCAATATGTAAACAAGATACTTTCAGACAGGAATAAGTGCAATAAAAACCAAACAGGTAGAAAGTGAGGCTGTGGGAGGCCTTTCAGAGGAGGCTGCTAGGGCTGAGACCACGACGGTAACAGAGGTCACTCATGGAGATCAGGCGACAAAGGCCTAAACTTGGGGGCAGGCATGGTGTTTTCAGGAACAGAGCAGGACTCAAGAAACTAGGAGTGTTAGTTGATTGAGTTACAGAAAAAAAAATACACATGGAATGGGTGTTACTAGTAGATTGTTTAAAACAACAGAAAGAAAAAAAGCCGACAAAAAAAAAAAAAAAAGAATCAACCCTGCACAATGGCCCTGATGAGGAAGCAGTTCTACACTCAGGCTCCTTTGTTTAGGAGACAAGATGCTGTTTGAAAAATGGAAAATAACTGCAAAAAGAGCTAAGGTGTTCATAGGCAGTGGTTCTCAAGCCGTCCATTCACCATCTGCACCCTGAGGGGCCTGACCTGTAGAGGCTGAAGGGGTCCTGGCCCAGGAGACATCGTGTGAGGAAGGGCAGAGAAGAACCACTTGGGTTCAGCTCCACTGTCTGTCTAAGGCTGACTGAGGGATGTGCAGGCAGCCCTGCGGACAGCAGAATAAGAGACCACGAGGGAGGGAGACCAGGCCTGCCAGCCACTGCATTCAGACCACACAGGTGGGGCACTCATCTGGATATATGCCATTACATACTGTCATCTGCTCTCCCTTAGTTCCCTCTCTCTGCAGAGTGGACACACTTTAAAAATGATTTCCTGTGACTTCACCCAACCAAGATAAGACAAAAGGAACCAACGCCAATCTCATATATAAATATTTATGAAAAATAAATAAATAAAATATTAGCAAATAGAACTCAGGATCTCATTAAATGCATAATACACCACAATCAAGTGGGGGCAAGTGACTGCCAGTATAATTTACTATTTTAGTAGGTCTTAGGAGAAAATCCATTTCATTAGCTTCATAAATGCTTAAAAGGTACTTAATAAAATCGATATCCATCTTTTATCAAAAAGTCATAATAAAATAGAAACAGATGTTTCATTAACAAAATAAAAACATATGAAGCCAAAAATCTGCCACATGGTGAGTGATACAGTATCCCATGCATTACCCTTAAAGTCAGGCCCCAACAAGGACCCCAACTGTTGCCCTCATGCTTATCATTCTAGAAGCATAAGATGGTGCAATCTTCTAAGAGAAAGAAATGAGAGTTATTAGGAGGGGGCAAGAAGATTCCATGCTGACCTTAGGTGTGGATGAGGACAGATGCCAGGAAAACCCTCAAGAGCAACTGAGCAGCTGTTACAGAATTGAACAGACTTCTGCCACTCTGTGATACCTCCCTCCGCCCTGCTGGTCTCTACCCAGCAAACTCTGCTCCTTCCTCTAGAACATAGATGCTTCATCTCCATGAGCCTTCTGGCATCTACAAAGTCCTCATTCCTTTCCCTGGATGTTACTGTACTGATCATGGTGCTTCTGCACCTCCCAGACAGGCAGGAGCAGAGTCCCTGCCCATCTTCATGCATATAGTGCACATCTGTTGAGCTCCTGGGACATGCAGGCTGTCCCTCGTGTGCTATCCAGAAGGCAAATGCCAAGACCACTGGGCCATTGCCGACTTGGCCCCTGGGATTGCCGATTTGTTTCCCTCCACTGTGGAACATAGTGGGTGTTCAGCAGGCAAGACTTGTCAGAGATTGCCATCCCACAGTCCGTGGCTCACACCTGCCAAGGAGGGACAGTGGCATGCTGTAGCAGGACTCAACACAAGTGTTCTCTGGGCCTAACCTTGCCCTGGCTCACATGAGATTCTGTACACCAGCCCTTTGTGCCGATGAAATCCAGCATCTGTGCCATTAGGCTATTCCTACCAGCCTGCCCCCACCCTTCCAGCTCTTTTATCTGTTTGGTACCAAAGAGCTTCACAATCTGGTATTGAGAGTATTAGCTTTTGACTTGAGTCAAAGAAAAAATAACATTTCTCTGTGAAGCCTGGCCTGTACCTTTCTTTGTCTGCCTTTAGATATGTGGTCCTCACACTGTTTTGAGAGATTGAATCCAAGATCCCGTGGGGATACCAAAATCCACAATGCTCAGATGCTTTGTTTAAAATGGCATAGCATTTACATAGAACGTACTCCTGTAGACTCTTAGGTCATCTCTAGATGACTTAAAAACCTAATGCAAGGTAAATGCTGTTAAATAGTTGTTACACCATATCGTTTAGGTAATAATGACTAGGAAGAAAGTCTATACATGTTCAGTAGAGGCACAGCTTTTTCCAAATATTTTTGATCCACGATTGGTTGAATCCGCAGATGTGGAATGCGCAGATATGGAAGACAGAGTGTGCTGTTTCAGTGGGTCCTAGTGTCATCGTGATTGTTTGAGTATTGAAGTATGCACCAGCCTCACCTCAGTGCCGGATGCCAGCACTTAGGAGGCTCATGTAAAAGGAAATACACAGTTTCTAGCATGGATATAATTTCCTTTCCATCAACCTTGACCATGTCCTTTGAAGTTCCCCATAAAAATTGTGCGTCAGCCCAGAGAATACCCTGAAATGATCTGTAGGGAACATATTGAATGGACTATATATTCTAGACCAAACTGAAATTATATGCTGTTTGAAGTCAGAGCAGAACATAACGCAGCACAGGTTAATAGATCAGAGGAAGCTGTTTTGTCAGCTCATAAAAAGGTGAGGGAACAAAATTTTTATAATAAATCGTTGTGCTGAGCAAACAATATGTGTGCAGGTATTACAGACTTTGGAAAATAAATGATTTTAGACTAGTGTTGGGCTCCAGATACCAGGGTAGGAGTCAAACCTTCCAAATGAAAAATATTTGGAAGATTGTTGACCCACTATGAAAGCACATGCAATTTAATTCATTACAACCATGTAAGATAGCATGTGTGTTTGTGATACTAGCCTCTGGGGTTTTGTAGTACTTATTGAGGGAAGTTTGTCTAGAAGGATTGTTTTTTGAGAAGAGGAATGTGCAGCAGTTTGATGAAAGGGTGAATGATGAAGACCCTGTGGAGTATGTTCTAGTGTGGAGCCAACCACCTAGGTCTAGTCTTGTGGATGCCAATGGCTGCCCCTCACATCTTCCAAAGCCCTGATTGCAGTTAAAGTTCTCACCTGCTTGAAACTAGTTGTATTCTCTTTGTACTTATAAAAAAAAAAAAAAGTCCCCTCTAAAACATGAATAACAAGGGAGAGAAAGTATGTATGTGTTACTAGGGATATAACCTCAGGACATTCTATCTTTGAGCTATACCCCTAGCCCTATTTTATTTTTTATTTTGCAACAGGGTCTCACTAAATTGCTGAGGCTGGCTGCAAACTTCTGATCCTCCTGTCTCAGCCTCCCAAATACTGGGATTACAAGCATGTTCCACCACGCCTGGCTTAACAAGACTTAAAATAATAGTTTGAAAGGGGCATGGTGGCACACACCTGTAATCCCATTAGTTGGGAGGCTGAGACAGAAGAATAGCAGGTTCAAGGCCAGTCTCAGCAACTTAGCAGGCCCCTCAACAACTTAGCAAAACCCTGTTTCAAAATAAAAAATAAGATAGGACTGGGGAGTGACTGAGAGGTAGAATTCCCCTGGGTTTAATCTCCAGTACCAAAAAAGAAAAAGGATCCACCACTGGATCTTTTCATTGTCTCTTGTGATTTCTGATCCTTTCTGTGACTGGGGAAACCGTAGCCTCTCTGGCCCTAGCTGTCACCATGATACCTGGGATTAGATAGCCTGCCCTACAACAGCAGAGCTCAGTGTTATCCTTTGAATGCTTGGGAAAGACAGGAGTCACTCCCACAGTGAAAGGTGAGTGAAGCTGTTGTTATCAAACATTCAATATTTTGGTCATTTCAGTGGTTGCTTAGGAATCGAAGTTAAACTAACCGGGCGATAGAAAACTCAGAATGCATTTTCAGGGATTGCTTCAAACAGCTGAGAAGTCACTCTCCTGTTTATTTTGTTTTATTTATTTATTTTTAATTGGTGCATTGTAATCATACATCTTTGTTAGGTACAAGCTGGTAAAGGCATACATGCACACATTTCTCATTTAACCCTTCACCCTCCTGTTTATTTTTATTTTTATTTTTAATTTTTTTTTTTTTTTTTTTTTTTTTTTTTTTTT
>PVLC010000823.1:0-16031 GCA_004027655.1 Graphiurus murinus
GGTACTAGGGATTGAACTCAGGGGCATTCTACCTCCGAGCTACACCCCTAGCCCTATTTTTTATTCTTTATTTCGAAACCGGGTCTCACTAAGTTGCGGAGTGCCTCACTAGGTAGCTGAGGCTGGCCGCGAACCCGGATCCTCCGGTCTCAGCCTCCCGAATGCTGGGATTACAAGCGTGCGCCACCACGCCCGGCTCGCCAGATATACTTATAATGTTCCTTTCTCTTGTTTCAATTTAACAAATGGTTCAGCAACAAAATCAATAGACACTCTCCTTTTGAGATCCCTCAGTAATAGAGACCACAAGGTAAAAATGTGCCTTTCTAGAAATCAAGTCATTGTTCCTGAAAACTGGCCTTCAAGAAAGGACTCCAAAGATCTGATGATCAACCCAAGAGATGATCACTGTGCAAGATCCTGGACTCCATGAATTAGGGAGCAGTAATCAACATAGCCAACAAACACAACCACTCATCTGAAACAAAAAGAAAATACTGGCACATGCAAAGGCTATTCACAAGGCCAGTTACCCTCAGCTCACAAGACAGCTCATCAGTGTTTCTTTTTGTCACTCGTCCTGGCAGAAATAAGACTAAAGATTTTCATTTCTGCCGATGATTAAAATTCTTACAAGAGTTGTGTGATTTTCAGCTGGCAGGGGTGGGGAGTAGCAGGAGAGAGAAGGGAGAGGGAAGGGTGGACTGTGGGGATGATTTAAAGAAAAAAAATCACAGTAGCTCAGAAAATTAGAAGTCATCCTCACAACAGTTAAAGATAGAAAAACAAAATTCCATGCAAAGGAAAATAAAGACCCTAATATTGGATTCAAAGATTCAAATAGCTCATTTTACAGTCAAACTAATATCGCACTTCATGCAACACATTTGACACTGTTTATGCCTCATTTGCCACAAAAAGATCATGGTAAACAAAGATTACATTCCCCCCAATGTTACTAGCTGAAACCAGGTGCAGTCAGGATTATTCAACCTTGAAAAAGTCATAATCAAGACAGGATATCTTCCCATATGCAAAGAGTAAGATTCTTTTCATAATTATGGCGCATTCAGCAACAACTGACTGACTTAGAATCTGTAAGAAAGTGAGAAACAATAACAGGGTCTTTGGGAGTACATCGTTTTTATTAGCAGCATTGATTTCATCAAAGCTCAGTGATCATTACCTATGATCACGATGAAACTGTTCAACCCTCTGAGATTAAAGGATTCTTTTTAAAAGCTATTTTATTTAACTCATTGGCATCAAAAACAGAAAGATGTGCCATTGCAGAGGACACAACTTGTGAAGTACCACAGAAGAGCAGAGTGGACTGAGGGTGAGAAGCCCAGACTGCTGCTACTAAAGAGCCAACTTTTGAAGCCTTAGTTTCCTGCTTACATGAGTAAGTAGACTAGACCTCCAAGGCCTCCTTTAGCACTAGAAATTCCATTTTACCTGAACATTTGAATGACAGACCAATAACAGATTTAGTACCTCTAGAACTGGGAATTGAACCCAGAGGCATTCTACTTCTGAGCTACACCCTCAGCCCCCTCTCCCCTTTTGGTTTTTGAAACAGGGTCTCTCTAGATTGCTGAGAGTCTCGCTAAGTTGGTGGGTAAGGCTGATCTTGAAACTGCGATCCTCCTGTATCAGCCTTTTAAATACTGGGATTATAGGCATGTAGAACAAAACTTCTGTGCTAATATATTTGCTCTGTATCTGAGCCATCTGATACAATAGCTACTTGTCACATGTGGCAACTGAACACTTGAAAGGTGGCTACTGGCTGAGAAACTGAATTTTAACTTGTATTTCATTTCAATTAATTTAAATTTAAAAAGCTACAAGTGAGCCAGGCATGGTGGTACACACTTGTAATCCCAGTACTTGGGAGGCTGAAACAGGAGGATTGCAGGTTTGTAGCCAGCCTCGGCTACTTAATGAGGCCTTCCACAACTTAGTGAGACCCTATTTCAAAATAAAGAATAAAAAACAGGGCTGGGGGTGTTGCTCGAGGTAAGAACGTCCCTGGGCTCAATCCCCAGTAATTGGGGAAAAAAAAAGCTAAGTGGCCAGTGACTACTACCACGGTGAATGACATGGTACATTAGTAGATCCTTGCCCGGCGAAACAATGCCCTGTTTACTATTAAAGAGTATAAACAAGTGAACAAAAGGAGAAAATAATAAATTCATTTTCACAAAGGAAGAAAGAAGGCTATTGTTTCTTTTTTGTCTTTAGTACTGGGGATTAAACCTAGGGGCGTTTTACCTCTGAGCATTACACCACCAGCCCAACTTTATTATTCTATTTTGAAACAGGGTCTCACTAAGTTGCTGAGGCTGGCTACAAACCTGTGATCCTCCTGTCTCAGCCTCCCAAGTACTGGGATTACAGGCATGCACCACCACACCTGGCTTTGGATGTGATTTTTAAACTTCTCAAAAGTTGTCCTAAAGAACTGAAATAAGACACACTCAATTTGGTTAAAGAGAAATGGGCTCAAAAGCAACTACAGGAAAGATATTTGTTAAAATCAAGGAGAAGCTTTTCTAAACAGTTATCTTTGTTCAAAATAGAATGAGCCAATTCTGCTATTGCAAGAGCATTCTGGGTTCCTCTTATATGATTTTTCCCCCACACGAAGGAAATAGCCAGGTCTCTCATTGGAAGGTCAGTCCAATGAATTCTTAAAAGAAAATACTTTTTTTGGGAGGAGGGGTATTGGAGACTGAGACCAGGGGCATTGTACCTCCAAGCTACACCTCCAGCCCATTTTACTTCTTATTTTTGAAACAGGGTCTCATAAGTTGCTGCGACTGTCCTCAAGCTTGCAATCTTCCTGTCTCAGCCTCCCAAGTACTGGGATTACAGACATGGGCCACTGCATCCGGCAAGAATACACTTTTTGGTCTGTTGTTGGGAAGGCCTTTTCTTCAATCCTCTACCTTCTTTTTGTAAGTTGAGAACTCACGGCATTAGGTCATTAGGATGATATGGGAATCAGTCTTGATTCCTCCTTTCATAGCCCCCAATCCAATCTAAGCCATCAAAAAGTTTGTGTCAAAATACATGTTAAATTCCACCTTCCCCTCAGCCACCAGGGTCCAAGTAACGAGTACCTCCACCTGGACTGACTGATCTCAAGGGCTCCCTTCCATTCTTCCCTGCTACCCTACTCCAGCTCACCCCATATGCATGCGTGTGTGCGCACACACACACACACACACACACACACACACACACGCAGCCTATCCTCCACACAGACCAGTGTTCCTGCTAAAACATAAACTCAGCCAGGCCTGGGTGTACATGCCTGTAATCCCAGTAATTGGGAGGCTGCAATAGGGGGATCACAGGTTCAAGGTCAGCCTCAGCAAGTTAATAAGACCATTTCAAAACAAAAAATAAAATAGGGTGTAGCTCACAGGTAGAATGCCCCTAGGCTCAATTCAATCCCCAATACCAAAAAAAAAAATTCTTTTTTGTAAACTCAATTATAGGACCACCATCCCCTGTACTTAAAACCCTCTAGTACTTCCCCTTTGTTCCTGGAATAAGATCCAAACTCCTTGATTGGCTCTCAAGGTCCACCCTTATCTGGCCTTTGCAACTTCACTGCAGAGCAATCCTGTCACAAGGTAACTGTGCTACAACCACACGGGCCTCCACATTCCTCTTGCCAGGCCTTTCCACTTACCGGCTTCTTAAGCTGCAATGCTCTTTCCTCTGCTCTGTATGTGCCTCACATCTAAGCCCAAGGGTCATCTCTTAAGACCGGCCTTCCTTGGCCATCCTCCCAACTACTTTCCTTTATATCATTTATCAATTTCTCTTATTTACTGCTAATTTCTCCCACCTACTCATACCTCACTAGAATGTAACCTCCATTATAGTATAGGAAATGTGTCCAGCTAGCTTTTCAACCCATCTCAGTGCCTGACACAAGAGATGTACAATTTGATGAAAAAAGAAACAAATAACTGATTCCATTTAAAGTATATTCCTATAACTATAGATACATCAATGGTAAACTATAAACACACATTCCCAAACCACACATAACTGATTTTTGGAATAAGCATCGTGTGTGTGTGTGTGTGTGTGTGTGTGTGTGTGTGTGTGTGTGTGCGTGTGTTTTACTGGAGATTGAACTCAGGGGTATTCAACCTCTGAGCTACACCCCCAGCCTATTTTATTGTTTATCTGGAAATGGTCTCCCTAAGTTGCTGAGGGCTTCGCAAAGTAGCTGAGGCTGGCCTCAAACCTGTAATTCTCCTGCCTCAGCCTCCCAAGTATTAGGATTACAGATGTGCGCCACCATGCCTGGCTGGAATGAGCATCTTTAAGGAGTATTCACACCCCAGCTCCTCTTCATCAGGGAGGCTCATGCACTTTACAAGAAATGAATCTTGCTCTCCTATAATTCATGTACATGAGGGCAAATCCTATGCTAATGACAATCACTCAGTATGTAATAAAGGCCAATGGTTACCTTAGGCATGATTACCTGGTTGGCTGTACTGATCTTCATAAGCATCCAACCAATAAAACTGGAATACTTGTTCCTCATGTGTCCCTTTTACCAATGGGAGGTTACTGGAATCCACTTGAACTCCCTGTGCTGGGAAACTGTTGTCATCTTCCTGATCAAAATCCCAACAAGAGACATCTGAGAGTAAACTTTCCCTGCAGAAATCACATTTTTAAAAAATGTTCAAAATCCAACAGAATAATCAGAGTGCCACTTGCCAGAAAAGTCATAAAACACTCTTACAAGCAGGACGTGGTCCCTTTCCTAGGATCTGCCTTGTATTTCACCCCCTCTGATGGCTCAGTCTCTTGGTCCCGAGTCTTGGCAGAGACAGGCTTCACATCCACCTCCACAGCTTCCATGGGCTCATCGAAGTCACAATCTTCAAACTCCATTGCCCCTGACTCCCCCTCGTCTTCTGTGTGCTCTGGTTGCACGAGCTCTCCTATAGACATCATCATACATTCCTGTCACATGCTAGGGCCATGAGGCACAAAGGGCTAACCCAAACTGATACAGCAGCATACCCCTTTTCCTACACCATGCTTGCATTTGTCTTTAATCTCAAATCAGATGCCTTTAACTTTTACTGCTATGAATTCAAATCTTTTCCACTTAAGACTTTCCATCACAATATCTTCAAAATCACCTCCACGGCCAGGCGTGATGCTGCACACCTGTAATCCCAGTACTTGGGAGGCTGAGACAGGAGGATCACAAGTTCGAAGATGGCCTCAGCAAGTAGTGAGACTCTCATCAACCTAGTGAGACCCTGTTTCCAAATAAGAAATAAAATTGGGCTGGGGGTGTAGATCAAAGGTAGAATGCCTCTGGGTTCAATCCCCAGAACCACAAAAAAAGAAAAAAAAAAATCACCTCCACTTCCTCTACCATGGTGACAACAACTGCTCCACACCCTTGTGCTCCTACCTGACATCAGACTTACCAGCAAATTCATCATGCTTAAGAGGAATTGGAGTTAATAAAGGCTCCTTCCTGGAGACAGGGGAAGCAGTTTTTGCTGAAGGAATTGCCTGTAAATGGTTTTAAATGTTTAGTCAGTTAGACCCACATACTAAAAATATGCAACTGTCCTACCCTGACCAGAGATAATGACAGTTCCCGTTTATAAAAAGAGTTTATGTATTATTAATGTAACAACTTCAATTATTTTACTGTTACCTACGTTTACCAAAAAATACTTGTTTCCTGGAGGAAAATTATTGCATTTAGCACAGTTGTAATACCTATAATAAACATGTGCTAGTTACTACAAAATTTACTATGAAAAAAAGCAGGCGCATGCTATTTTTGAAATGCATGAAAGTATGTATTGGATGGTAGTCCTAATTTAAAATAAAAATCAAAAATAAATTCAAAGGCATTTCCCTCACATAGAAAAGACACAAAATAAATTTAAATCAAAATTATAAATCAAGACAGAATACTTAAATACACTTTACCTTAGGGGAGTGCATAGCAAAAGGATTCAGTGAGGTGCCAATGGATCTTTTCTTCTTTGTTATTATTACAGGTGGTGGAGTTATTTGAGATGTCTAAAAGGAAGGGTAAAGAGGACATTTAGTGCCATGCTTGGATTACCACATAACAGAAAAAGTACATTTCTTCACTCACTGGAGCCCAATAAGTAAAGCATTTTTTCCTTCCCTGCCCCCCCAACAGGATCTATGTTCATGCACTGTGGTTACTATAGCAACAATACTACAGCAATCACTAGAAAACCAGAATAGATATTGAATCCACCCCTCACCAATTTTTTGAGATTTGATGTAGTGTTTTACTTATCCTTCCAGAATATTACACTGAAAAACTATCAAGATACAACTATTTAGTGTTGAAATTAGTAATTTTAATCAAGTCACTTAGAAAGAAGTATACTTCTAAATAAGTGCTTAGCCTTTAAGAGAGATGGCCAAATCTCCAATTCATAGTGCAGCTAAGCCTGTGTGAGTTCTACCAGGGATATCTCACTGATTTTTCCTTCACTCCCACTCAGACTTAAAGACAAGATCTCACGCCTGATTGTGCAGATTGACAGGCTTCAATCTATTTAGGGCACATACACTATAGCAACAGAACACAAGCAGTGAGCATTCACAGAACTGCTCCTGGGTGTATTCTTCCTACTTCCAACACACACCCACACAGCCCTCTCTACATAATCACATAGCTGTAGCAGCTGGGAACTACACACCTCAGATGGCAAGATCTTAATTTGAAGATTTGGGTTTTGTTTGTATCTTTATGGAATTTTGAGGGTGGGTTGAGTCCTTGCATTTTTAAAATTCTAGCAACAGTCTGTTTGGTACAATTACTGAATTATTTCTTCAGCCTCTGTCCCCTGAATATTTTACAATTCCCAGAGATTTGCTTACCCCAGTGTTCAGATCCTGTAGAATGTCACCTAGCAGCTCATCCTTGGACAAGTCTACAGCTTTCTGGAGATTGTAGAGGAAAGTAAAACGAGGAAGTGAAAGCACTGCACTTAACATTTGCACCTGGAACACACAGCTATGAAAGGAAGAACCTAACCACCAGTCAGACCCTCCTCTTCATCTCACTCATTCTCAGTGCTCTCATCTATTATACACAGACTTTTAACCATCGGAGGATATGTAATTTTTAGGTTTATACCTCCCATCCTCCATTTTCATCCGCATTCCATGATCTTCCTGCTAGTCACTAAAATTAAACACACTATCAATTCAGTTTTTCTGTTCAATTTCTTTTTATCTCCCAAGTTCTAACCACTGGGCTTAAATTCACATGAAATCCGAAGTCAACTTAGAAAGTGAAACCAAGAAAATGTTATTCAAATATGGATTGAGTACCTACTACCTGTATAATAAAACATTAAATTCATTTCACAAAGGAAAAGATAAAATATAAGAGAAACACACCAAATGTGTGTGCATGAATATTCCTATCACTCTTCTATACTTCATTATGATATAATTACAATGCACCAATAAAAGTAATTTTTTTTGGTACTGGGGATTGAACCCAGTGGCCTTCTACCTCTGAGTTACACCCCAACCCCTATTTTACTTTTTATTTTAGAACAGGGTCTCAGTAAGTTGCAGAGGGCCTTGCTAAGTTGCTAAAGCTGGTCATGAACCTGGATCCTCCTGTATTACCCTCCCAAATTCTGGGATTACAAGCGTGTGCCACCACACCTGGCAAAAGCATATTTAAAAAAAAAGAAAATCGTGCAACTCACATCTGTTTTCTTTCCAGCACTAGCAATGAACATTGCCTTGATATCGTTAGGTTTCATCACAGCAGGTTTCCTCACATTCCTCTTGTCTTTGTTGCGTGCTTTACCATCTTTTCCTATTGGAATATAAATTATTTAGAAACATGCACTGGCCCAAAATCATGATGGGAAACTAAAAGCCTAGTCACCTGTTCTTTGTATACGAGAATCTGAGAAGAAAAAATATTAAGAACTCAGAATACAAATATATGAGATTTTATACAAATGTACACAAAGAATCTTTGAGTGCAATTCAAGAAAACTCGGGCCAAATGTTATTACAAAAACTGGCGACACAAGTTAAATATCAGAATGAGTTAAGCATGACTATTTAATTGCTATCATTAATGTGAATAAAGCTTTTTAGAAGAGGGAAGGGAGCCGGGCGTGGTGGTTCACGCTTGTGATCCCAGTACTTGGGAGTCTGAGACAGGATCACAGGTTCAAAGCCAGCCTCAGCAACTTAGTGAGGCTTTCGGCAACTTAGCGAGACCCTGTTTCCAAATAAAAAATAAAATAGGTCAAGGGGTGTAGCCTGGAGGTAGAAGGCGCCTGGGTTCCACCCCCAGTACCACAAAAAAAAAAAAAAAAAAAAAAAGGAAGGGAGCCAAGCATGGTGGCGCATTTCTATAATCCCAGTACTTGGAAGGCTGAGACAGGAAGATCACAGGTTCGAGGACAACCTCAGCAGCAACTTAATGAGACTCTTAGCAACCTAGCGAGACCCTGTTTCAAAATATAAAGTAAAAGAGGCCTAGGGGTGTAGCTTGGAGGTAGAATGCCCCTGGGTTCAATCCTCTGTACCACACACACACACGCAAAAAAAAAAAAAAAAAAAAAGAAAAGTAGAAGTATTGTGTTCCCCACAGAAATAAAAAGGTAAAGCCAATCTGAATCAAAAGATTATCCTGGTAGCCTTCATGAGATCTTATCTTTAGTTTTATACTGAATCCAAAAGGACAACTCATGAGATTACCAGTTATGGATACTGTAACATGCTAATTTCCATTTTATGAGGAACAGCAACTAGATACATGCAACATTGCATTAACAGTAAACAGCATGAAGACATCTGCTCACTAAAGGAAACCTTTGGCCATGGTTGCTCTTATGGTCATGTGTAAATCACCTATGAACTTTTCCAATACTGTCAGTTTGACTCTCACTTTCTGATTCAACTCAGAATATTCTCAACCTCAGAAAAACCCTGGAATGTATAATTTAAAAAGTGTCATAGAGCTGAGCGTGGTGGTGCACGCTTGTAATCCCAGTACTTGGGAAGCTGAGACAGGAGGATCACAGGTTCGCAGCCAGCCTCAGCTATTTTGTGAGACTGTTTCAAAATAAAGAATAAAAAATAGGACTGAGGGTGTAGCTCAAAGGTAGAATGCCCCTGGGTTCAATCCCCAGTGCCACAAAAAAAAAAGTGTCATAGTGGCATGCACATAGATAGACCAGATGAAAAAGAAAATGTCTGGAAAAAGATCAGATTACTTATGGAAATTTAGCATATAATAAAGATAACAACTTATACCACTTGGGGGATAAAGCAGACTTTTTAATAATTAGTATTGGCTAGCCATTTGTAAAGAAGTAAACTAGTATAAACACCAAAACAAAAATTTTAAAATTAATTAAGTACTTTTTGCGTGTACTGGGGATTGAATCCAGGGACTACCCCAACCCTATTTTTATTTTTTATTTTGAAACAGAGTCTCACTGAGTTACCATGTGCTGCTGGTCTTGGTCCTGTCTCAGTCTCCCATGTACAGAGATAACAGGAATGCACCACCACACCTGGCAAAACTATACAAGTACTTTTTTTTAAAGGCAAACTTCTTTGCAACCTGAGTATGGTGAAAATCTTTCTACTTGAAATTCAAAATCCACCTATGATTAAAAAATATTGATAAATTCAATTACACCCAAAAGAAATAAAAAACAAAAACAGAAAAGTCTCTGCAATATGTATCACAGATAAAAGACCGACTTCCCTAATATTTCCCTGATCAAAAGACCTAAAAAAGAACCGGGCGTGGTGGAGCACGCTTGTAACCCCAGCATTTGGGAGGCTGAGACCGGAGGATCCGGGTTTGCGGCCAGCCTCAGCTACCTGGTGAGGCACTCCACAACTTAGTGAGACCCTGTTTCAAAATAAAGAATAAAAAATAGGGCTGAGGGTATAGCTCGGAGGTAGAATGCCCCTGAGTTTAATCCCCAGTACCGCAAAAAAAAAAAAAAAAAAAAAAAAAAAAGACCAGAACTCAAGAGGAAAGTGAGCAATAAACATTTAAATGGTTAGGTTTTATAAAAAGACTTCAACTTTTGTGTAAAAGGAATGCACATGAAAGCCATACTGAGATGCCATGTCTCAAATATCAGAGTAGAAAAATTCAGAAGCTTGACAACATACCATTGACAAGGCCTTGGGGAAACTTTCCAGACACTGAAACATTGCTCATAGGAGCATACAACAGGACAACTCCTGTGAAGAATTCAGCAATGTCTAATAAAACTTCATGTGCATTTATTCTCTTAGCCAGCAATCCCACTTCTGGGAATTTTGGATGTGGCACTATTTGAAAGAGCAAATCATTGAAAATAAATGTCCAACCAAGGTTTTCTTTTTTTTTTTTAATATTGGGGATTGAACCGTGGAGCATTCTACTTCTTCTGAGCTACACTCCCAGCCTTTTCTTATTTTTTTATTTTGAAACAAGGTCTAGTTAAGCTGCTGAGGGCCTCACTAAATTGCTGATACTGGCCTCAAAACTGTGATCCTCCTGTCTCATTCTCCTAAGTATTGGGATTACAGGCATGTGCCACCATGCCCAGGTCTAAGGAAATTATTTGAATCAAATATATCATATGCATACAATGGAGTACTATGCAGATATATAGACATAAATATAAAACAAAGTGCTCTATGTACTAATATAGAGTGATTTTCAGGATTATCTTGTTAAGCGGAAAAAGCAAAGTGCCAATCTATAGACGTTATCTTGTGTGTAAGAAAGAAATAGAAATATACATAATTTCATTCCTAGGTATATACCACCTCCCCCAAAATGAAATAGATGATCAATCAAAAACTTGAACACAAATGTTCATAGCAGAACTATGTACCATAACCAACAAAATAAACTAAATGCCCATCAACTAGCGAATGGATAGAAAAAATGTGGTAAGCATATGGACATAGCAGAATATTATTCAGCCACAAAAAGGAATCAAGTACTAATACATGCTGTAATATGGAATGAAAACACTGTGCTAAGAAGACATGAAGGTCACTTATTGTATGTACCCATTTATATGAAATGCCCAGAACAAACAAATCCATAAAAGCAGAAAGCAGATTAATGGTTGCTAGGCACTCAGGGAGGGAAGACTAAAGAGTGACTACTTAATGAGTGTGGGGTTTCCATTTGGAGTGATGAAAATGTTCTGAAACTAGATAATGATGATGGTTTCAAACATTGCAAATGTACTAAATGCCACTAATGGTAAATTTTATGTTGTATGTATTTTACCACAATAAAAAGGGATCATTTTTCAAATGCCTATGACTATGAAAGGTTTGTAGGACATTTGTAAAAAAAAAAAATGTGAGACAAGAGAATTGCATGAAGCAACTTATATTTTTTTATTAAGATCATTTGGAACAGTTTAAAAACAGAATATATTTGATGGTCAAAATATTTAGTATAAAAAACTTCAGATCTGAAGATTGAATATGAAAAGAAGTCAAGAGAGGTTTGAATAACAAGGAAGGTTTCATGAGAGGGCTTTAATCTCACTATTGTAGCTTTGTAGAATTTAGACAGAAGGATAAAAAGATAAAAAAATACAAGTAAACATTTGAAGTAGAATTCTTCCACCATAGTGTTTCTATTTTGTTTTAATGTGTTTTCCCCCAATTTTTCTTCATTTGGACTTTCCTGATATTTTTCTCTAGCTCTATTTGAAAACAGCATGACAGGGATTGGATCCACACCATAACGAGTTGACCTTTTACTTCTAGGCAAAACTACAATTTCTTATAAGCTTTTAAAGTGGATTGCAGAATTACATTTCCCTTTCCTAAGACTTGGTGACCTTACCAGGTTCTTCGTGAGGTTCACTGAAGTGGGGACCTGTGGGTGAATGCTGGTGGCAAAGCATGAAATAAAAATTTCTAAAACTAGCTATCTCCCAGAATGTCAAACCATTCTCTTCACTTAATGTACTACCAGGAAGAGATAATAACATGACTATGGAAACACAATGATGGCTCATTTATTAAACAATTACCTCATACTTTCTTTGTGCCTAACATGATCAGCCTTGGGGGTTCTTTCTTGGAGAAGCTCCTTATCTAATCCAACTTCCTAATTTGCAGCTGACAAAACTTAAACCAAGAGAGGTGATGGGACTAGGTCAAGATGATACAATTAACAACATAGCCATAATTCTAACACAAGTCTTCTCAGATCAGTAAGATAAAAGAGCACATGGGCCCATTCTGTTCTTCATAGACTCGCACAAACTACAAATAAACAATGAGCTACAATGCTAACACAGGATACCAGTATACAGTTTCTACACTACACAGGTTGGCAAAAACCAGAAAGATGATCCACATACTCTAATTTATATGAATAAATAACATCCCATGTGGGTAAAATGCAAATATGCTTGTTTTATGTAAATATAAACAAAGGAAAATAAACCAAAAATGAATAAAATGGCTATCTATGGAGATGGGTAGAAAGAAGGCAGAAGGCGTAGGAATGAGACCAAGATAGACTGAACATAATCTCTTGATATCATTTTGATTTTTAAATCATATAATAGTTTCACAATATTCAAAAGGAAAACCAAAACCAAAATATTTTAAAAATTTGAATACAAGCTGGTCATGGTGGTACACACCTATAATCTCAGTACTTGGGAGGCTAAATGCAGGAGGATGACATATTGAAAGCCAGCCTCAGCAACTTTTCAAGACCCTCAGCAACTTAAGTGAGATCCTGTTTCAAAATAAAAAATAAGCTGGGCGTGGTAGCACACACCCATAATCCTAGAACTTGGAAGGCTGAGACAGGAGGATCACAAATTCAAAGCTAGCCTCAGCAACTTAGCAAGGCTCTCAGCAACCTAGCAAGATGCTGTTTCCAAAGAAAAAATAAAACAGGGCTGGAGGTATAGCTTGGAGGTAGAATGCTCCTATGTTCAACCACAGCACCACAAAAACAAACAAAATAAAAAATAAAAAGACTGGGGTGTAGCTTGGAGGTAGAATGCCCTGGATTCAATCCCCAGTACCAAAAAAATATTGAATACAAGCAAAAACAAATGAATCTGTAAATGATAATACACAGAAAAAGTACTTTATGTAACTCCTAAACACAATACTCTGACTACAGACCATTAGGATATATGCCAAGAACAAACAACACTTCAAGGAAATAACGAACTTTACTTAGAATGGTTATTGATAGAGGTATTAGTTTAGCAATTCTAAAATGTTTATGTATATTTAGAAGACAAGGGTTTTCACCAAGAGTGAAGGCAGATACAAATATAAAACTAGGAAGATGAAGAAGAATCAGTTCTGGATTTGGATGAAATCTATCAGTATGAATTTATGACATACATAATTTCCTAGTTCTGTTCACCAAAGGGGCCAAAAAGCCATTATACCCCAGTAGCAATGAGCATATTCCTCCCCCAGATCTGAATACCATTCCCTACTAAACCAGGATCAGGATTGTGGGGAGAGATGGTTAAGTACAGGTCTGCGACAGGAAAAGTGCCTGGAACACTTTCTTGGCCTCCAAAACTACGAAATGCTCAAGGATTGATGAGATCCTACCAAAGGATGCAAAAGCCAACTCAAAGGGGCTCCTGCTGGCCAAATCTGGGATAATTTGAACATCAAAAGGAAAAATGGTAACAATGGATACTGAATTAAAAGATTAAATTTTCTAGAATCCGTGAGTTTAAAGTGATCATTTTAAAAAGGAGAGAAGTCAGGCACAGTGATATGTACTGTAGTCCTAGCCACTCAGGAGACCAAGGTAGGAGAACTGCTTGAGCCCAGGAGTTCAAGGCCTGCCTAGACAACACAGCAAGACCCCATCTCAAAGAGTAATAAAAAAATTAAAAGTGGAGAAAGGATCATCAATATGTGTTGAAAGTGAAAATTCATGGGGAAATGGGCCCAAATTATCACCACATATTTACATTAATTACAAAGGGGAAAGGTAGCTTTATAAGGAATATGATATACATCATCTTAACCAAGATAACAAACTTATTATCAACTCTAATGGAATGAATGACACTATAAGCCCCTAATATGATGAATGAATGGGAAGGACACAACTTCATCTGTGGCCACATTTTATTTTGTGGTATAGGTGACTGAACCCAGGGGCATTCTTCCTCTGAGCTACACCCCAAGCCCTTTTAATTTCTTTTATTGTTTTGAAACAGGGTATTACTAGGTTACTGAGGGTCTCACTAAGTTGCTGAGGCTGGTCTGGAACCTGTGATTCTCCTGTCTCAGCCTCCCAAGTACTGGGATTACAGGCGTGTACCACTCCTGGTTGGTGTGTGCGCGTGTGTGCTTGTTACCGGGGATTGAATCCAGAGGTATCCTACCACCGAGCTACACCTCCAGCCCTATTTTTTATTTTTATTTTGAAACAGGGTCTTACTATTTGCTGAGGCTGTCCTTGAACCTGTGATCCTGTCTCAGCCTCCCAAGTGAGATTACTAGCATGCGCCACCATGCCTGGCTTGGCTGCCACATTTAAAGATAAGTGTTTATTCATTAGTACCAAAATGTCTAACCTCAATCTAAGCAAAACGAAGCAATCAGACAAGTCTTAAGATTATGGGACATTCAACTACACAACCAGGTTGTTCCCTTTAACTATGATTACTATGTCAGCCTGTAATCCCAGTACTTGGAAGGCTGAGACAAGAGAATTCTAAGTTCAAGGGCAGTGCACAATAACATAGTAAGACTCTGTTCAAAATAAAATAGGTCTGGGAGTGTAGTAGGACTCCCTGAGTTCAATCCCCAGTCTCTCACACACACATACACAAAGATTTCAATGTCATGAAAGACAAAATGAGGCTGTGGGGCTGGCATGGTGGCATATGCCTCAAATCCTAGTACTTGGGAGGCTGAGACAGGAGGGCTGCAGGTTTGAAGCCAGCCTCAGCAACTTAGCAAGGCCCTTTGTAACTTAGTGAGACCCTTTTTAAAATAAAATAATAAAAAATAGGGCTGGAAGTATAGCTCAGAGATAGAATACCCCTGAGTTCAATCCTAGTACCAAAAAAAAAAAAAGAAAGAAAAGGTACATGTCTATAATTCCAGTACTCAGAAGGCTGACAAAGGAGGATTCAGGTTGGAGACCAGTGTGCTTAACTTAGGGAGACCCTATTTCCAAATAAAAAATAGAATAGAATAGGGCTGGGGGTGTAGTTTAAAGGTAGAAGAACCCCAAGTTCAATCCCCAGTACCCCCCCACACACACACACACAAAAGAGAGATAAAAAAACTAAAGTAGATTCTGCAGTTTAAATAAAAGCTATAAAGCCCAGTGTGGTGGTGCATACTGGGAGGCTGAGACAGGAGAATCCCAAGTTCAAGGCCAGCCTGAGCAATTCAACAAGATCCTGTCTCAAAATAAAATAAAAGGAGCCGGGCGTGGTGGCGCACGCTTGTAATCCCAGCATTCGGGAGGCTGAGACAGGAGGATCCGGGTTCGCGGCCAGCCTCAGCTACCTAGTGAGGCACTCCGCAACTTAGTGAGACTCGGTTTCAAAATACAGAATAAAAAATAGGGCTGGGGGTATAGCTCGGAGGTAGAATGCCCCTGAGTTCAGTCCCCAGTACCGCAAAAAAATAAATAAATAAATAAAAAAAATAAATAAAATAAAATAAAAGGGGCTGGAAATGTAGCTCAAGGGAAGAGCACTTGCCTGGCATATTATGAGGCCCTGGGTTCAACTCCCAGCATTGAAAAACTACGGACAATATATTAGATAAGTTCATGATAATAGTACTGTGGTTAAGCAAACAAGTATCCTTTTTCTTAGGAAGTCACTGCTGAAGTTCAAAAAACTCACCAAAAAAAAAAAAAAAGAGTCCCTCTTATGTCCCATTTTCTCCCTAGCTTCCACATATTAGGGAGAGCATTTGATTTTTAACTT